>PVIH01004226.1:0-144388 GCA_004025045.1 Sigmodon hispidus
AAGAGCTGCAAAAGAAAAGGACCAACTTACCTATAAAGGCAAACCCATCAAAAGAACACCTGACTATTCGATGGAAAAGATGAAAGCTAGAAAGGCTTGGTCAGAAGTTATAAAGACGCTAAAAGAGGATGGCTGTCAAAATAGAATACTTTACCCTGCAATATTATCAATCACCATAGATGGAGTGAACAAGATATTTCATGACAAAGTCAGACTGAAACAATATCTATCTACCAGTCCAGCACTGCAGAAGATATTAGAGGGAAAAGTCCAACCTAAGGACTCCAGATACACCCATGGAAACACAAACAATCAATAAGTCCACAGAAGAATACCCTAGAGAAAGGAAATACAAACAAGTTACCACCAAAAATGGCAGGAAATATGAATCAATGGTCACTAATTTCCCTTAATATCAATGGTCTCAACTCTCCTATAAAATATCACACTCTAACAAGATGGATACAACAACAGAAGTCATCCTTCTCTTGCCTACAAGAAACACACCTCAACCGCAAAGACAGACACAGGGTTAGAGTAAAGAGTTGGGAAAAGATATTCCAGTCAAACGGTCCTAAGAAACAAGCAGGGGTTGCCATCCTAATATCTAACAAAGTAGACTTTAAGCTAAAAGCAATTAAAAGGGACCAAGATGGTCACTACTTATTCATCACAGGAAAAATTGATCAAGAGGAGATTTCAATCCTGAATATTTATGGCCCTAATATAAGGACACCTACTTATGTAAAAGAAACACTGCTAAAGCTCCAATCCCACATCAATTCTTACACCCTAATAGTGGGAGACTTCAATACCCCACTTTCAACCCTGGATAGATCAACCAGACAAAGCCTCAACAGAGAAATTAGGAGGCTAAAAGAGTTTATGATGTAAATGGTTTTAATAGATATCTATAGAAGCTTCTACCCAAATGCAAAGGAATATAAATATTTCTCAACTCCTCATGGAACTTTCTCCAAAATTGACCGCATAATTGGTCATAAAGCAAATTTCAACAGATACAAAAAAATGGCAATAATCCTTTGTAACATATCAGACCATGAAGGCCTAAATTTACGGTTCAACAACATCAAAAATCAAAGAAAGCCTACCAACTCATGGAAACTAAACATCACTCAGCTGAACCATTTTTGGGTCAAGGAAGAATTTAAGAAAGAAATTAAAGTCTTCCTAGAATTGAATAAAAATGAATCCACGACATACCCAAACTTGTGGGACACAATGAAAGCAGTCTTAAGAAAATAATTCATAGCGCTAGATGCCCATATGAAAAACCTACAGAATTTCCATACTAGAGAAATAACAGCTCAGCTGAAAGCCTTAGAACAATTAGAAGCAAACTGACTAGAAGGAGTAGATGGCAGGAAATAATCAAACTTAGAGCTGAAATCAATACATTTGAAACAAAAAGAACAATACAAAGAATCAATGAATCAAAGAGTTGGTTCTTTGAGAAACTCAACAAAATAGATAAGCCCTTATTCAAACTTATCAAAAAGCAGAGAGAGTGTGTCCAAATCAACAAAATCAGAAATGAAAACCGGACCATAACAACAGACCTCCAGGAAATCCAGAGAATTATCAGATCATACTTTGAATATTTGTATTTCACAAAAATGAAAAACCAAGAAGAAATGGACAGCTTTCTGGACAGGTAAAATCTACCAAAATTAAATGAAGAACAGATTAATTACCTAAACAAGCCTATAACCCTTAAGGAAATTGAAGCTGTCATTAAAAGCCTCCCCAAAAATAAAAGCCCTGGTCCAGATGGTTTCAGTAGCAAATTCTACCAGACATTCAAAGAAGAATTACTACCATTACTCCTCAAACTATTTCACACAGTAGAAACTGAAGGAATATTGCCAAATTCCTTCCATGAGGCCACAATCACACTAATACCCAAGCCACTCAAAGATACAACAAAGAAGGAGAACTACAGACCAATTTCCCTCATGAATATTGATGTAAAAATTCTCAACAAAATTTTGGCAAACTGTATACAACAATGTATAAAAGATATCATCTACCACGACCAAGCAGGCTTCATCCCAGAAATGCAGAGCTGGTTTAACATACAAAAAACTGTAAATGTTATCAATCATATGAACAAAGTAAAGGAACAAAACCACATGATCATATCCTCAGATGCGGAAAAAGCCTTTGACAAAAGCCAACACTCCTTTATGATTAAATCCCTGGAGAGATCAGGAATACAGGGAGAATACCTAAATATAATAAAGGTGATTTACAAGAAGCCGACAGCCAGTATCAAACTTAATGGAGAAAAACTCAAAGCAATCCCACTAAAATCAGAAACTAGACAAGGATGTCCTCTCTCCCCTTATCTATTCAATATAGTTCTCAAAGTTTTAGCTAAAGCAATAAGGTACAAAAAGAGATTAAGGGGATACAAATTGGAAAAGAAGAAGTGAAGCTATCTGTATTTGCAGATGATGTGATTGTATATATAAGTGACCCACAAAATTCTTCCAAGGAACTGCTACAGCTGATAAACACCTTCAACAATGTAGCAGGATACAAGATTAACTCAAAGAAATCAGTAGCCCTTCTATACACTAGAGATAGAAGAGCTAAAAAGAAATAAGGGAAACATTACCCTTCATAATAGCTGCAAACAGTATTAAATACCTTGGAGTAACTATAACCAAAGATGTAAGTGACCTATTTGACAAAAATTTTAAATCACTGAAGAAAGAAATTGAAGAGGATATCAGAAAATGGAAAGATCTCCCATGTTCCTGGATTTTTAGGATCAACATAGTAATAATGGCAATTCTACCAAAGGCAATCTACAGATTCAATACACTGCCCATCAAAATCCCAACACAATATTTTTTGGACCTTGAAAGAACAATACTCAATTTCATTTGGAATAACAGGAAAGCCAGGATTGCCAAAACAATCTTACTCAACAAAAGAACCTCAGGAGGTATCACCATCCCTGATTTCATGCTATACTATAGAGCTACAGTAATAAAAACAGCCTGGTACTGGCATAAAAACAGACTTGTGGAACAATAGAATAGAACTGAGGATCCAGACATGAACCCAAAAATCTATGAACACCTGATCTTTGACAAAGAGGCCCAAAACATTTAATGGAAAAATGATAATATATTTAACAAATGGTGTTGGCATAGCTGGATGGATGTGTGTAGAAAAATGCAAATAGATCCAAGCCTGCCACCCTGCACAAAACTCAAATCCAAGTGGAACAAAGACCTCAGCTTCAACCCAGCCACTTTGAACTTGATGGAAAAGAAAGTGGGAAATACACTTCTACAAATTGGCACAGGCAACCACTTCCTAAATATAACACCAGTGGCACAGACACTAAGATCAACAATCAATAAGTGGGATCTCCTGAAGCTAGGAAGCTTCTGCAAAGCCAAGGACACTGTCAATAGGACAAAACGACAGCCTACAGAATGGGAAAAGATTTTCACCAACCCTAAAAGTGATAGAGGACTGATCTCTAAGGTATATTAAGAGCTCAAGAATTTAGAGCCCAAAACCTTGAATAACTCTATCAAAAAATGGGGTATAGATCTAAAAAGGGAATTCTCAGCAGAGGAACTACGAATGGCTGAAAGGCACCCGAAAAAGTGCTCTTCATCTTTAGCCATCAGAGAAATGCAAATCAAAACAACTTTGTGATACCACCTAATACCTGTTAGATTGGCTAAGATAAAAGGCACAGATGACAGCCTATGTTGGAGAGGATGTGGAACAAGGGGGACACTCCTCCATTGTTGGTGGGAGTGTAAGCTTGTTCAGCCACTTTGGAATGCAATATGATGGTTTCTCAGAAAATTGAGAATCAATCTCCCCAAGGACCCAGCAATACCACTTCTGGGTGTATACGCTAAAGAGGCACATTCACACTCCAAAGATATTAGCTCAACTATGCTCATAGCAGCATTATTTGTAATAGCAAGAACCTGGAAACAACCTAGATGTTCCTCAACTGAAGAATGGATTAACAAACTGTGGTACATCTACACAAGGGAATATTACTCAGCAGTAAGAAAAAATGATATTCTGAAATTTGCAGGCAAATGGATGGATTTGGAGAATATCCTCCTGAGCGAGGTATCAAAATCCCAGAAGGATAAGCAGGGGTTGTATTCACTCATTAGTGGTCTCTAAACAAACAAGAAAAAAAGCCAAGCATGCCCAAGTGGGAAACCACAACCACTGAACATCTTGGGATTAGAAACACCCTGGACTGACCCTTCGGACCCCACTCCAACTATAATAACACCAGACTCACTCTTGAGGGAGGGTGGACAAAACTGGATTTGGCCAGGAGTGGAGACTGATCCAAGCATTATTGGGTCAGTGGGACCATAGGTCTGTCTGCTCCCTGCCCAGGGAGGGGATGGCGAGTTGCAGAGAAGTAAAATGACCTGATGTGGTGGGAGGGGGAAGGGACCTTGAATAAGGATATACAGAGATGGAAAAAAAATTCAGAGGGAAAGCTGAACACAAAGTAAATATATGTGTAGCAATCTTATTTGCATTATCATCCTTGATAAGTCATGGTTATCATTTTTATCTTCTTTATAGTTATTGTTAACTTTTTAGCATTTTAAATTCATTTTACTGTTTTTTGATAAATACAAGATAAATAAAGAAGAAAAAAATTCTGTTTTTATTTCTGTCAGATACAGAGCATTTGGTCTTATGTTGATTTTTTTGTAGGACAAGAATTTGTAGTTGAGTTTTGAGTAGGGCAACAGATTTGAATCTGTTTTTATTTTTCTACATTCAGATAATCAGTTTGTTCAACATCATTTGTTAAAGATATTTTCTCTCCAGTGTGCAGAGTGAGAGACTATTTTAGTTATTTTTTATATTGTTGTGGAAGACATTATGACCAAAGCAACTCTCTCTCTCTCAAAAGCAAGCAAACAAACAAACAAACAAAAAACCTCGCATTTAATTCTTTATCCTGATTACAATTTTGAGTGTAAACCCATGATATCATACAGATCTTGAACAGATTGCACTAGAGCAAAAACTGAGAAATTTACATCCTGATCCTTGGGCATCAGGGAGAAAAATGAGAGAGAGAGAGAGAGAGAGAGAGAGAGAGAGAGAGAGAGAGAGAGAGAGAGAGAGAGAGAAAGGCTTTTTGAAACCTCAAAGGCCACCATCAGTGACACACCTCCTCCAACAAGACCATACTTTATTCAACAAGACCTCACCTCCTACTTTTCCCCAAACAGTTGCATTAATTGGAAATCATAATCATTTAAACCAAACCAATCACAAAAACTTCGAAACTCTTATCCCTAAATGAGATATATTTGTCAGACTTTTCTCCTCAAGGCTTAGGGATATACAGATAAGTTTTGACTTCGTATGTTAGAGGGAGGCTCTGGAAAACTAAAAACATGAGATGAATTAAAAGTCATACCAACGACCCTCATATGAAGTGAAAGAGGGAAGGACATAAATCATATGACATTTCAAAAAGAGAATGAAAAAGTGTTTTCTGAGTGGGCAGAATAATAGAAGTATAATGCCCAAAATTAAGTGAGGATGTTTGAAAGCAAAGCTTAAAAAAAGACAGTTTTTAAATGATTCAATTGTTGGTTTACATGAAGGCAAATGAAGATTATTGGTCAATATTATAACCTAAAAATCATTTCTATTTAGAAAATGTCCAATATAATCTTTGTTGTTTGTGAAGGACAAGGATGGATAAAAAATGATATCTTGTCACATAATTTTATGTCAGTAAAACGATAGCAGAAAAATCCTTTAGCAGTTTGTTATACAATTACATGAAAGTATGGTCTATGCTTATTCAATTCAAATGAGTAAATAAGTGTGAAAAAAGAGCAAGCAAGATGTTAGTATTAAGAAGTAACAGGAAATTCTGTGGCCATAAGGATGTCACCTTGTCTAAGTACAATTTTCCATGACATATTTGAATGGATATAAGAATCCAAATTCTTATGGCATCAAATGATCATCGGCTAAAGAAATTTCTGTACTTAAACCAATAACATCTAAATTATTGCTTAAAGTTATGAAGAAAACTTATAAAATCCAGTTTCTCATTTACTAAGAACCCATTTATGGAGATGCTTTGGGAACAGTAAATGATTCTTTATAGAAGGGCTGTGCTGTTCCCTTCTGGAAAGAGTTCCACTAAGAAATTTTAAGTTCCTTTAACTCAACTCTGCATACCCTCTACTAATCTTAGTCAGTAGAATAATTGTACATATATTGATAATAGATGATGAAGACAGAGGATTTATATGTACAGATAGATGACAGAATAATTTTATATTGTGAGTATCAAATGATCAAAGACAAAGAGTGATGAAATCAAAAATAGAGCACATAGATAATTAAAATATGAACTCATAAATTATTCCTAGAACCTAAACATGTCTATAATAAAGTAGATTCTCAAAAGAAACACTTTTCTAAAACTAACACAACCCACTTTGAATTATGCAATGAATTTTTTTCTGTCAGAGAAATGTACAGCTCATGAATATGATGTTATGATTTCTCTGAACTCTGTTCCTAAACTGTCTTTAAAGTCATAATGTCCTCTCTTTTATATCTTTCAGCTCTTGCTTAACTCTGCACTAAAATGTTTCTAACCTCAGGTTTGTGCCCATCTTACAAAACCATCCTAATACTCTAGAACTTTTTTTTTTTTATTTCTCCACTCTTCATTTGTACCAATCAAAATACTTTGTATTTTTAAAACATAAAATCAACCTCGGTGTTGCTAAAATGTTTCTACCAGTGTTCTATAGTCACAAGCCAGTTTTGTTCTGTCTTTCTATATTGCCTTATTTTCTTAGCATTGATATAAACACGATGAGTTATCCAATTGAACAGGTGCTGAGTTCATTAATTTACAGCAACATTTTATGTACAAAATAAATAATGTCAGCTGAAAAATTTTAATAGCATGGGTACATTACAATATTGTATTGACCAAAGCTTATAACACTATGGAGAATATCAACAATTTCACCAATTACAATATAAACAGAAATTGATATTCATTAATCATTAAATTGTTTTATAAAAATGTTAAATTCTGAAGCATACCACCATGTTTTCTGACATCTATATGCAGTAGAATGAATAATGCATTCTAGATATCTACACTCTAGTAAAAAAAAAAAAAGCTGTGAATATCCTGCTTCCTTTTACACTATAAAAGGTTTTTCTGGTGTGATTAAAAATTCGGAGACAGAAAAAGATCATCTTAGATTGTCTGGGTGTAAGCAGGAAGTTCACAGGGGGTTATATAATAAAACCAGAGGATTATAGCATTGAAAAAAACCTGATTATAAAAGCTGAGAATGGAGTGAAGACCACTAAATGTAGGAAAATATTTTTACATCCAGAAGGTCCTTAATATAAAAGAAGTAATCTAAATATTGATTTTATTTTCTCTTTCAGAGAATATATTTACTGTTATCATTGTCCTAACTTACACCCATACAAAAGTCTCCACAAGCAACATTTATTCTACTCCACTAAAACTTTTAGTTAAATCATTGCTTTAAATTTTTATTAGTCTGAATGATATGCTCTGAAATTTTGTCATTTGCATATCAGTTTCCAATCTTTTCATTTTCCATTTGACTTGTTTCCCTATAACTTTTGTTATGTGCCAGCAAAACTGTAATGTTGCATGTGATTTAGTCATTTTCATTGCTCTGAACACAGAGATGATAATTAATTAATTAGTTAATTAATCAGTATCTGGTAATGGTGATGCACACCTTTAATTCCAGCACTCAGGAGTGAGAGGCAGGTAAATCTCTGTGAGTTCAAAGCAAGCTTAGTCTACAGAATGAGTTTTGAGACAGGCAATTCTACACAGAGAAACTCTGTCTCTGAAAAAGAAAAAAAAAAAGGAATTGAGATAACCAGACAACTGCACATTTGTAAAATGATGAAGCTCGAATTAATTAATGTCTTTCAATTTTATCATTTTTCTTATACATGCTTAATGTAGACTGAAAGACCTGCTCTCCCACTATGCTCCAGGGTAGTAGAAAGAATGCCTTAGTGTAGCAAAGAGATAAATGTCTGGGTAAAAAAGGAAAGGCCAACTCATGGGTTCTTAACGTAGCTTTCTTTTTTTAAAAAAAGTATTTATTTATTATGTATACAGTGTAAAGAAGAGGGTACCAGATCTCATCATAGTTGGTTGTGAGCCACCATTTGGTTGCTGAGAATAGAACTCAGGACCTCTCAAAGAGCAGTCAGCACTCTTAACCTCTGAGCCATCTCTCCAGCCCTAGTAACTTTCTTTATTACTGCACCTTCTCTTTTTTCTATCTCTTTCCTCCTCCTTTTATTCAAAACTTTAGCCATTATATGAGCTGATATTGAAGATTATTTTACATTTTAAGTAAATAATAGAGTACAATCATACTATAAACACATAAAAAATATCACAAAGTTTTTTCTTTCTGACATGAAAAAGCCACACTGACCATAGCCAGAACAAGGTTTCAGTGCCAGGTTTCTTGATGTATAGTCTATGAAGCAGACAGAAAGGCATGTAGCAGGGCAAGAGATAGTGACCTAGGAATCTCCCCAATACTTAAGATGTATACTTTTACCCTTCATAGACATTTAGTTGGACTTTGAATTTTATAACATAAATATGAGGTTAGTAATACAGGCAGAAAGTCATTTATTAAGACTGTAAGTTATATTTATAAATGTTATCTATTAGGCTTTTTCTGCAATGGAAAAACTGGCACTGAAGTTGTTATGTTCCCGACATTGCAAAATTTCTGGAAACTTGTCCTTGAGCACTTTATCTCCAGGGCAACTAGTCTTATTTTGAATTTGCTGATATCTTAGCTAAAGGCCTGGCTGTTACTTAAAAGTATAATTTATTTGTCAAAATTACATGGAATAATAAATAATCATCTTTCTGACAAGTTACTAGCAATAGTAACCAAAAAGTGTAAAACATACCACTAAGGCGTTATGGAAAAAATCCCATAGCTATTCATTTAGTGAGGTAAGGTTGTGGCACATGAGAACATTACAAACAGAAAACAACCAGTATCCACAATGAGTCATCCCACTGGCTTTCTAGTATGGCTAGTCAATGGATATCCACACAAACTTTGTCTAATGGGGTCATATCATGAATGTTGTTTAATGAGAATCATCCATGGACTTTGCCTAGTAGGTTTCCCCAACATAGAATCATTAATGTGGTAGGCCTATTTGTAAAATACTGGTTGTCATCTGCTGTGTATTCTTTAGTGGCCTATGGCACATGTAAATATTATACTAATTAAGATATTGCTTTGTTTCTTACCAGTAGTTATAAAGCAAAGCTGTATATGCACTAGCATGTCTCACCATTTCAAAGGTCAATATGCCCACATTTTTACTTGCAGTTCTATCCCTCTTATATCATTAGTACTTTTGTTCTTCTATAATTATATTTCCTCCTTATCTCATTCAACATTCATGAAAAGAGAATGAATGGGGGAAGAAAAGGGGACTCTCTTGTTCACTGATTTTTAATAAATAATTTGAATCATCTAAAGAGAAACAAAATCAAGTCAGTTAGAGCCTTCTAATGATTCTTACTGTGCATTACCTACATTTTGAATACTTTATCTTTATCCATAGATACTTGATGTGGGATATCTTTCTGTATGCTACGAATTATCATTGGATAATAAAGAAAATGTTTTTGGTTTATGTCAGGCCAGCTTATAGTCAGGCAGGAAATCCAAGCATAGATAAAGGGGAAGGAGGGTAGAGTCATAGACATATTTAATCCAGTAGCCCAAGAAGCAAGATTTAATGGAGTACAGATAAGCCATGAGCTACATAGCAAGACAGATTAATAAAAATGAGTTAGGTTAAGATGTGAGAGCTAGCTAGAAATAAGCCTGAGCCATAGGCAGAACAGCATGTAATTAATATAAGCCTTTGTGTGATTATTTGTGACAAAGTGGGGTGTCACGTGCGACCTCGCCAGCAAGGAAGATGCAACACCAGATCTTTTTCTCTGCAGTTTATTCAGGCATTTCAGATATCTTCTTGTCTTTCACTCACTCACTCTCACTCTCACTCTCAGGCGAATGACGAACGATGAATGACAAACGACCCCAGGCCGGGGGGAGTCCACTCGTGGCTAAATACCCTCTGGGCCTCCAATCCCGGTAAGCCATGTGGACATCGCCCATAGGTCCTGAGGTGCGGAAACAAGCCACCCTCCTCACCTACAGCCAATAAGGAGTTGTTTATTCCCGAGAGCACTCACCATCCCATCAGGAAGGTGGAAGGCAGAAACCAGCACCACCTTTAGGGTGTGGTACAACGCAGCTCTCCACAGATTCCCCTTCTCTATTAAGAAAAAAAAAGCAGGCAGAAGCAGAGGTCTAGTCTCTGAAGTGCAAAAGGAACATGTACAGGTATCGCTCCGGGTGTCATTCATCCAGACAATCCCTGACCCGTCCGACACGCTTTACACAGAGGCAGGCAGTTGGGTGTCAACCTGCGTGCAACCAGACATACTCCTCATGAGTTCCCATAAGCCAGAGTACTCATGTGCAGTGCTAAGCCTCGCATCCTTCAAAACATTCTTAAAGCTTCTCCTTTAGGGAGGCCAAGCAAACTTAGGGGGACTGACTGACTCCAATGGCTGAAAATGCTTGGACAACTGGGGCTGCATTGTGACACTGAAGAAGCCTAACATGGCAAATGCACCACAGGCAAACTAGGAATATCAGCACCATCAGGCTTGCCAGAGCTCCCATTCCTGCCCACTCTTTCTGGTGATCCACAGTGGCGGAGAACCAGGACGCCAGTCCTTCTGCCAGGTCCGCATCCACTCTGGTAGAATTCACGATCACCATGGTCACTCTCAGCTGGGCCATCAAGTTTTCAAATTTACCAGTCCAATTTCCTAAAAGATAACTTGACAACTGTTTAGACAGATTTGCAGCATGAATAAAGTTCTGATATTGTACACTAGTCCCATATAATCCTGGAAACTTCCATTCACAGCCAAGCTAGACCAGCTGCCAAAGAGTATCAATCCACTCTTGGACCAGGTCGATCCTTTGATTAATAACCATCAAGCCCCCTTTTTAACTGGGCAGTAAGATTCTTTTATATGTCTAGAGCCTGTACTACATTAGCCAAGACTGCATTCAAAGTCTGCGCAGTCTGCACGATATGGCTCACAGCTCCTATGGCAGCCAATGAAATGGCTGCGATTATGGTGAGCACTTATCTGCACCATCAGGGCTAGCAACAGGAGCTTCTGCATCGTCTGCTTGCTCCCCGGCCTCATTTACCTTTTCCGATTGAATCTTCCTGGTCAGATGCTCTGGTACTCAAACTGGATCATTTCTATCCAGGGGGAAAATGCATACACACCCTCTTGCCCATGTTAAAACAGGGTCCAGGCCGCACTAGCGGCCTGTGAGGACATCTTTCCACTTCACCAGTCCTTTCTGCATAGTGCCTGGGTTGGCATGCCGGACTGCTGCCACAGCCCCATGAGCATCCAAATTTAAAGAATTAAGAGTGAATAGAGCTAGGGAAAGTCTTTCCTTTGGGGTATGGCCATGGCCTATTCCCCCTTTCTGTTTAATAAGGCACTCCTTGAATGTGCGGTGAGCTCTTTCCACTATGCCTTGCCCTTGGGGATTATAGGGCAGGCCATGGATCAATTGTACTCCCATCTGTGCACAAAAGGTTGTAAATTGACATCCAGTATATCCTGGGCCATTATCAGTCTTAAGCTGCATTGGTTTTTCCCAGGCTGCCCATGCCTCAAGGCAGTGAGTGATAACATTACACCCTTTCTCTCCACTTAGGGCGGTGGCATAGATAATACCAGAACAGGTGTCAACTGACACGTGCACATATTTGAGGTTGCCAAATTCAGAAAAATGTGTCACATCCATTTGCCAAACTTTAAGAGAAAGCAAACCCAGGGGGTTAATTCCCAACGATGTGGGATGCTGAAACTCCACACAATGTGAACAGTCCAAAACTATTTGCCTGGCTGCTTGCCTAGAAAGCTGAAATTTACTTTTCAAGGTTCTGGCATTAACATGGTATAACTGATGAAATTCTGTGGCTTGTATAATGGGTGTGGCGGTAAATATCCATTCTTGCCGGGTGGCGGCATCCACTAGGGCATTGCCTTTGCTCAGAGGCCCAGGTAAGCCAGTGTGGGCTCTAATGTGTTGGGGAAAAAACTTCCTAGAGCGATTCCTAATAAGATCCTGTAAGTGAGAGAATAAACCTGCAACTGAACTGAAAGACCTTATAGGACCCGCCACCTCAAGAATTTTCAAGGCATTAACAACATAAACTGAATCAGAAATCAAATTAAATGCACAAGAAAAAGTTTTAAAAACCTCTAATACTATTTGAAATTCTGTTATTTGAGGGGTTCCTGGAGCAAATTGACATTGGACCGGTGATTGGCCTTGGGCCATGTATGCCCCTACGCCAGTCTTAGAGCCGTCTATAAACACATTAATTGCACCAGGAATAGGTTCTGTAGCTGTCACCTTTGGAAAAACAACAGGATGCTCCTTAAAGAAAGTCATTAATGAATGTTGTGAATAGTGGTTGTCTAATTCACCAGGAAAGGAGCATTGGAGTATAGCCCAGTCATCAATGGTGGCACATAGCACAGAAATTTGCACTGCAGTGAAAGGCATCATGATGCCCTCTGGGAGCAGACCAAAAAACTGTAGAGCCTGTTGAAGACCCTGCTGGGCCAACTCAGCAACAGCTGTGGGATAATGCTCGATACTGTTATTTGGGGAAAACTTAGGGTGTATCCATAGCACAGGTCCTTGTTGCCACAGCACCTCTGTGGGTTGTCTAAAGGTGGGCAATATACATAGCAACAACTTCTGATCCTCTTGTACTCGCATCAAACATGCCTGTCTTAACCTATCTTCCACCAAGTGCTTGATGCGCTTCTTTGGTAAAATGCCTAGGGGAATCTAGGACAGGATCACCTTTAAGAATGTCATATAGAGGTTTTAACTCATAATTTGCCAATTTAAAAAATCCCCTAACCCAATTTATATCCCCTAATAATTTTTGATAATCATTCAAAGTCATTAAATTGTCCTTTCTTATTTCTATCTTCTGGGGTTGAACTACTTGAGGAGCAATCTTTGCTCCCAAATAATCAACAATCTGAGTCAATTGTACCTTTTCAGGGGCAATAAAGAGCCCTTGGCACTGGAGTGCTTTCACCAGCACTTGATAGGCCTCTTCTACCTCACCTCTTTGTTTTCCAGCTAACAGTACATCATCCATATAATGGACGCAGCACACCTTAGGAAATGCTTCACGCCCTGGTTACAGGGCATGCCCCACATATAGCTGACACATAGTAGGGCTATCAGCCATCCCTTCAGGCAATACGACCCATTCAAATCTCTGATCAGGCTCCTCATGATTACATGAGGGAAGCGTGAAAGCAAATCTTTCTGTATCTTTTTTATATAAAGGTATGGAAAAGAAGCAGTCTTTAATGTCTACTGCTATGATATGCCATTGTGAAGGCAAGGCCATCAACAATGGAAGCCCTCGTTTTACTGGGCCAATAGGTTGCATCTGATTATTTATAGCTCTTAAGTCATGCAATAATCTCCATTTTCCTGATCGTTTCTTAATCACAAATACAGGTGTATTCCATGGCAAAGTAGAGGGTATGATGTGCTTCTGTGCTAGCTGTTCCTGCACTAGTTCTTGGGCTGCTTTCAATTTTTCTAAAGACAAGGGCCACTGAGGGACCTATACAGGTTTCTCAGTTTTCCAGGTGATGGGAATGACAAGATTGCATTGAAACACCTGGCATAGGAGGTAACAACAACTGTTTGTTCAGGGTTACTTTGGGGAAGACTTGGCTATTTTAGAATCGGCCACCCAGAGGGCCAATCCTTCCTTGCTATAATGCTTTTGTCAGCACCAGTATCTATTCAACGCCTCTACTTGTGCCAAAGTGAAAGAGGTGGTAATGCTATAAGTTCTTACTGATTCGGCCAATGACTTGATTACTTTAAAGTCCAGGGGCTCTTCATAACGATTCCCCTGGGGATTTTGGAACACAGGAAATGCCGACACCAGTTTCTGTCTCACTTTTTTCCATACTGCAGGGTTAAAGGACTGTTCGCGGCTACCAAAGCCACCCCCTCCATCTGAGTAAGCTGGGGGAGCAGACGGCAGAGGGCCACACTTCCCAGGAAGCAAGCACTCCCTCAGGGCTAGCCTCTTTCCCTTTTTTGAAACCAATTTCTTAGTTTCTCTTTCCTCTCCTGACTCCTCCAACCTTGATAGATCTTCTTCAGAACTACTGCTCTGAAGGCCCAAAAGCTGAAAATCCTCTAAATCCCAGTAAGTGTTTCCCCTGGAATCTGATCCTTCAGTTCTAAGGCCTCTCACTTCTTCACTGTGTGCCCCATCAGATCTTTCCTCTTTTAACTGTTCTAAAGTGGCCTGACCCTCTTCAATTGCCTCACAGCACCTCTGATCATCCAAACAACCTCAAATCACCCTCCAAATGGATCTCACGCCTGCGGTTAGAATTCCCTGCTCATAGGCGAAGTCTAAATCTCACCCTAACTTCTCCCAGGAGGACACCGTTAAACTGCCCGTGACAGCAAACCACGGAGCTGCAATGTCACAATCCTTTAAAAATCTCTCTAATGTGCTTTCCTTAATTTCCAGGCCCTTAGTTTGTAACAGCTCCTGTAGAGTCAGAAAAATTGGACATGAGGTTGAAGACCCCATCCTTATACGACCTTTACTCCTTATTTTAAAAAATCTTTTCTGAGCCTTTACCAACCAGCCCCAGCCTTGCTACTGCTTTTACTTTCACTTTTGAGCTCAAGTCTGCAATAATTGATACTTTCACTTTAAGCCAAAATTGGCAACCGCTGTGTTACTTTCATTTTGATCCGAAACTGCTGTGCTACTTTCACTTTGAACTCAAGGCTGCCATGTGTCCACAGCTGCAAGAAATTACACCCACTCCTCAGTGAGGTTGCCGTGCGTCCACAGCTGCAAGAGGTTACACTCACTCATCAGTGAGCTCCCTCTTCTCCGCCTTTACCTACAGGTCGGAGCTACCTGCTAGCGCCAAGAGGTTACCCTCACTCGTTGGTGAGCTCCCTCTTCTCCGCCTTATCTATAGGCTGGAGCTCCCCACTCTAACTGTGGATCCCAACTCACCTGGGACTTACCGGTGCACCCCCCCCCCGACTGCAGAGAGTTCTGAATCCTGTTGTTCGCTGGCGCGAGTTTAGTTCTTATCTTCCTGGGTTTCGGCACCAATTGTCACGTGCAACCTCGCCAGCAAGGAAGATGCAACACCGGATCCTTCTCTCTGCAGTTTATTCGGGCCTTTCAGATATCTTCTTGTCTTTCACTCACTCACTCTCACTCTCACTGTCAGACGGATGACGAACGATGAACGACCCCGGGGGAAGTCCGCTCGTGGCTAAATACCCTCTGGGCCTCCAATCCCGGTAAGCCACGTGGGCATCACTCATAGGTCCTGAGGCATGGAAGCAAGCTAACATCCTCGCCTACAGCCAATAAGGAGTTGTTTACTCCCGAGAGCACTCACCATCCCATCAGAAAGGTGGAAGGCAGAAACCAGCACCACCGTTAGGGCGTGGTACAATGCAGCTCTCCACAGTGGGGCTGCAGGTCCAAACCTTATGTTATTGCTATTTGTAATCTTTTTTGACCTAGAAATTTTATTGACCCCATGTGTATAAGTACAAAACATATGTATACAAATCAAACATTTATTAATAATAAATAATAATAAAATTTACTTGAAAACAATTCTTTGGTGTACATATAATTTTACTATTTATTAAAGATGCAAATAAATTCACAAACTAACACAATAAGTGTGATTATTTTTACATAAAATATTTAAATTCCATTGAACATTTAATACTGTAGGACACAGAATATCTTAAAGATCTTTCAAAGTTGAATGACATTTTGATTTTACAGTAAATTATCTATTCTTAGAACACTACATAAACATGTAGTTCAAAATAGCAGAAATATGTTTTAATGTAATTTCAGAAATTTAAAACTATAACCATTTCACCAATGATCTTCTTTCAGGTTAAGTTGTTATACTATGTTATTATTAAGCTGTTTTAAAATATTAATATCTTTATTTTTACAGAATATTTACGGAGTTGAAGTATGTATTCTTTTCTGTCTCCATTCTTTTCTTTCATACAGAAGAGAGCACTGTTCACTGCCATTTCTAACAGTATGGACATAACAAAGACTGTAATTAGAGTTTTAGCCATAGTTAATACCTGACTCATAAACTACAAGTAATCAAAAATAATTGTAAATCCAGACAGCCCCAAATTATAACTTACTTAAAACATTGTTTCTTTTAAATTTTTTTTTTTAATTTAACTTTGTAGGTCTTAGGCATGAACTCCCTAAATGCCAGCACCATGTTGTAATGTCAAGACATTGGGTATACCTTATTAGAATATGTTCTGTTTCACAGTAAAGTGGATAGGAAAATGAAGAGCTTTCCCAATTCAGTCACATATGTGCATTCACACACACACACACATTCAGGCTGTCTCACACATACACACATACAAAGGGAAAGTCACACTCATACACACTACTACAATGACATATTCACATACACTGACACTTATATACACTCAGACTCACACACATGCACACACACAAAAGTCACAGAAACACAAACACACACCACATATTCAGACTCACACAGATACTTACACTAACACACAAACACTAATATACATACATACACATAAACACTCAGAATCACAGATACACACGCATGCAGAGCCTCAATTATATCAGCAACACCAAGACACACGTTAAATTTGTATAACTGATGAACTTAAAATAACATGTCTTTAGTTACCAAAATCTATAGGATTCATTTGAGTTCACCCTTATTTTGACAGTTTATGTTTGAACAGATATATAGACATATACTCACTGCTAAAATTTCCTATGGCACTTTTAACCCACTTTCTGACCTCTATTCAAATACCTGCCTCCTTAAAATTTGACAACCATTGATATCTTTACAGTCTTCCCAGTTTTACCTGTTCAAAATATTATGTTATTGAAATCACACAGTATTTTTCCATATATGTTGATATTAATTTAATGTTTACATGCTCTTTCATAGCTTGGCAGCTCACAATTTTTTTAATCCCTAGATGTCTAAGTTTTATGTTTTTGACAAAATGGGACTTAGCCTGGCAATTCTTTTTTTTTTCACTATTTTTTTTTTTTACCCTTTTTCAGGCTCACTTACCCCTCCCGCCCATCCCAGTCACTCACATCCACTCCAGGCAGATCTGCTTTCCTCACCTCCACATCAAGACTGAGTGAGGTGTTCCTCTGGAGGGAATGGGCTCCAAGGTGCCAGTCCAAGGTGTTTCAGATTCCAAGCTGTTCAGTGGTTGTGGTTTGCAGCTCCAACATGCTTAGCGTTTTTTGTTTAAAGTTCACTATTGAGCGAGTACATCCCCTGCTTATCCTTCTGGGTTTGTGATACCTCGCTCAGGAGGATTTTCTCTAAATCACTCATTTGCCTGAGAATTTTAGGATATAATTTTTTCTCACTGCTGAGTAGCACTTCGTTGTGTACATTTGTTAATGCATTTAATGCATTATTCAGTGGAGGGGAATCTAGGATGTTTCCAGGTTCTTGATATTACCAATAATGCTGCTATGAACATAGTTGAGCTAATACCTTTGGAGTATGACTGTGCATCTTTAGGGTATACACCCAGAAGTGGTATTGCTGGGTCCTTGGGGAGATTGATTCTCAGTTTTCTGAGAAACAAACATACTGCATTCCAGAGTGGCTGAACAAGGTTACACTCCCACCAACAATGAAGGAGTGTTTCCCTTGCTCTGCAACCTCTCCAGCATAGGCTGTCATCTGTGTCTTTAATCTTAGCCATTCTGACAGGTGTAAGGTGGTATCTCAAAGTTCTTTTGATTTGCATTTTTCTGATGGCTAAAGATGTTGAGCAATTTTTCAAGTGCCTTTCAGCCATTTGTAATTCTTCTGCTGAGAATTCCCTTTTTAATTCTGAACTCCATTATTTTTTGATTGGGTTATTAGGGACACAATTATTTCAACAAGGTCACACTTATTTCACCAAGGCTATGAAGCCTAATAGTGCCATCCCCTATGAGCTTATGGGGGCCAATGACATTCATACTACCACAGCTGTTATCAAAATGGAATTAGTTTTCAGAATAGCAAGGGACATTATCACATGAGAATAAATATTACCTTAAATATTTTTACTTATAATTGATATGCTTGGATATAATAAAAATTAATAAAAAGCATCACCATGTCCCTTTCTTCTAACTCTAAATAGTCTAGTAATATAATTAAAAATATTTTTTTGTTTGTTTTGAGACAGAATTTCTCTGTGTAGCCTTGGTTATTCTGGAATTTACTTTGTAGACCAGGCTGGCTGTGAACTCATAGAGATCTGCTTACCTCTGCCGTATAGTGCAGAGATTAAA
The DNA here is from genome assembly GCA_004025045.1 of Sigmodon hispidus. NCBI lineage: Eukaryota > Metazoa > Chordata > Mammalia > Rodentia > Cricetidae > Sigmodon > Sigmodon hispidus. The sequence goes on from PVIH01004226.1 coordinate 18,649, forward strand.
GCTGTGCATAACCACTGTCCAGCATAAAAAAATAGTTCTTACTTGACTTTAAAATTACAGCTTTTACATGTTTATATTTACAGTAGTTCAGTCATTCAGAGAAATATTTTCTAATTGAAATTCATTTTCTTTTATTATTTTTAGTATGAATGAAGTCATATTTTTTATCCATGTATCCCCTTGTTCAAACTCCCTTCCCTCTCCCACCCCTCCAAGTCACTCACTATTCTCTCCATACTTTATGACCACCCAGCAAGGGCAGGAGGTTCCAAGGTCCCAAAGTGGCTTACTTCAGCATCTACTCCAGACAGATCCAGTTTTCTCACCCCATCATCAAGACTGGGTCAGGTGTTCCTCTGAAGGGATGGGCCCCAGGGTTCCGGTTAAAGGTGTTTCAGATCCCAAGCTATTCAGTGGTTGTGTTTTGCAGCTTGGACATGCTTTGCTTTATGTTTAAAGTTCACTAATGAGTGAATATATTCCCTGTTTATCTTTCTGGGTTTGTAATACCACACTCAGAAGGATATTCTCCAAATCCATCAATTTGCCTGCAAATTTAAGAAATCATTTTTTTCTTACTGCTGAGAAGTACTCTATTGTGTAGATGTGCCAGAGTTTGTTAATCCATTTTTCAGCTGAAGGGCATCAAGTTTGTTTCCAGGTTCTCACTATTACAAATAATGCCTCTATAAACATAGTTGATCTAATGCCTTTGGAGTGTGAATGTGCATCTTTAACATACATGCCCAGTAGTGATATTGTTGGATCTTTAGGGAGATTGATTCTCAGTTTTCTGAGAAACCACCATACTGTATTCCAGAGTGGCTGAACAAGCTGACACTCCCACCAATGGAGGAGTGTTCCCCTTGCTCTGCATCACCTCCAGCATAGGCTGACATCTATATCTTTTATTTTAGCCAATCTGACAGGTGTCAGGTGGTATCTCAAAGTTGTTTTGATTTGCATTTCTCTGATGGCTTATGTTATTGGGGACTTTTTCAAGAACCTTTCAACCATTTGTAATTCTTCTGCTGAGAATTCCCGTTTTAATTCTGAACCCCATTTTTTATTGGGTTACTTAGGGACTTGGGCTCTGGTTTCTTGAGTTCTTTATATATTTTGGAGATCAGTCCTCTGTTACTTGTAGGGTTGGTGAAAATCTTTTCCCATCCTGTAGGCTTTTGTTTTGCTTATGAACTGTATCCTTGACTTTACAGAAGCTTCTCAGTTTCAGGAGTTCCCACTTATTGATTGTTGTTCATAGTGTCTGTGCTACTGGTATTATATTTAGGAAGTGGTCACCTGTGCCAATGCGTTGGAGGGTATTTTCCACTTTCTTTTCTATCAAATTCAGTGTGGCTGGGTTTTGTTGAGTTCTTTGATCCACTTGAGTTTTGTACAGGGACATAGGTTTGGATATATTTGCATTTTTCTACACAATTTCATCCATCTATGCCAACACCATTAGTAAAGATACAATTTTTTTCCATTGAAAAATGAAAATAAATTTTGGGTCTCTTTGTCAAAGATCAGGTATCGCGGTAAAAACCCGCCCTGAGATATGTTTTTAAACAGGGTTTATTTGGAGAAAATAGCTTACAAAACAGAGCCGGTTTTAGGAGAAGATGACAGGATGAGGTTGCAGCGCACCGGAGCCTTTCTAAGGAAGATTCTTCATCCCCACGCCGTACGTCCGAACTCCCGGGCAGCTGGAGCGAACTGAGCACTCGGTCGGGGAACTCTCGTGAGAGAATGATGACTTCCTGTCCTGGTCCCCTCCCTCGAAGGTCTACTTCCGGAATCCTTTTCAGTTAACCACGCCCAGCTCGTCTCTAGTCCTATGACGCGATCATTCACATATACAGTTCCTGATTTCCAGCTACAATCAGGTGTTCATAGGTTTTTGTATTAATGCCTGGATCCTCAATTCTATTCCATTAATCCACAAGTCTGTTTTTATGCCAGTACCAGGCTGTTTTTATTAATGTAGCTCTATAGTATAACTTGAAATCAGGCATGGTGGCATGCTGATGCCTCCTGAGGTTCTTTCTGTTTTTTTCATTAGAAATCATTTTATTGCTATGTTCTTTAGCAGAGTAATAGTAGGTTTCCCCCTAGGCCAATAATCAGTCTGGCTTCATGTTCTTGGCCAATGCAGCAGTACCAGCTTCTACATCTTATAGGGTGGGTTTCTATTATTATTATCATTATTATTATTATTATTATTATTATTAACAAAGAAGTCACACTTTCTATCCTTATATATCCTTATTCAAGGTCCCTTCCCCCTCCCACCACATCAGGTCATTCTTTCTTCTCCACAAATCCCCATCACCTCCCTTGTCAGCAGCAGATAATCCCATGGTCCCACTGACCCAATATTGCTTAGTTCAGTCTCCACTCCTGGCAGTTCCAGTTTTCTCCCCCCTCCCTCAAGAGTGAGTCAAGTGTTCCTCTAGGGGAGTGAGATCCAAGGAGGCAGTCCAGGGTGTTTCTGATCCCAAGCTGTTCAGTGGTTGTGGTTTGCAGCTTGGGCATGCTTTGCTTTTTTCTTGTTTGTTTGTTTGTTTAGAGACCACTAATGATACATCCCCTGCCTATCTTTCTGAGTTTGTGATACCTCGCTCAGGAAGATATTCTCCAAATTCATCCATTTGCCTGCAAATTTTAGGATATAATTTTTTCTTACTGCTGAGTAGTACTCCATTGTGTAGATGTACCACAATTTGTTAATCCATTCTTCAGTTGAGGGGCATCTAGGTTGTTTCCAGGTTCTTGATATTACAAATAATGCTGCTATGAACATAGTTGAGCTAATGACTTTGAAGTATGACTGAGTATCTTTAGGGTATACACCCAGAAGTGGTATTGCTGGGTCCTTGGGGAGATTGGTTCTCAATTTTCTGAGAAACTGCCATATTGCATTCCAAAGTGGCTGAACAAGCTTACACTCCCACCAACAATGGAGAAGTGTTCCCCTTGCATCAAATCTTCTCCAGCCTAGGCTATCCTCTGTGTCTTTTATTTTAGCCAATCTAACAGGTGTCAGGTGGTATCTCAAAGTTGTTTTGATTTGCATTTCTCTGATGGCTAAAGATGATGAGCACGTTGTCAAGTGCCTTTCAGGCATTTGTAATTCTTCTGCTGAGATTTCCCTTTTTAGATCTGAACCCCATTTTCTGATTGGGTTATTCAAGGTTTTGGGCTCTAGATTCTTGAGTTCTTTATATATCTTAGAGATCAGTCCTCTATCACTTGTAGGTTTGGTGAAAATCTTTTTCCCATTCCGTAGGATGTCATTTTGTCCTATTGACAGTGTCGTTGGCTTTACAGAAGCTTCTTAGCTTCAGGAGATCACAGTTATTGATTGTTGGTCTTAGTGTCTGTGCCACTGGTGTTATATTTAGGAAGTGGTCGCCTGTGCCAATTTGTAGAAGTCTATTTCCCACTTTCTTTTCTATCAAGTTTAAAGTGGCTGGGTTTATGTTCAGGTCTTTGATTCATTTGGATTTGAGTTTTGTGTAGGGTGATAGGCTCTTATCTATTTGCATTTTTCTACACACTACCATCTAGCTATGCCAACACCATTTGTTAAATATACTACCTTTTTCCATTTAATATTTTGTGCCTCTTATTCAAAGATCAGGTGTTCATAGGTTTTTGGATTAATGTTTGGATCCTCAATTCTATTCCATTGATGCACAAGTCTTTTTTTAATGCTAGTACCAGGCTGTTATTATTACTATAGTTCTATAGTATAACTTGAAGTCAGGGATAGTGATACCTCCTGAGGTTCCTTTATTGAGTAAAACTGTTTTGGCAATCCTGGCTTTCCTGTTATTCCAAATGAAATTGAGTATTGTTCTTTCAAGGTCCAAAAAATATTGTATTGGGATTTTGATGGGCAGTGCATTGAATCTGTAGATTACCTTTGGTAAAATTACCATTTTTACTATGCTGATCCTACCAATCCAGGAACATGGGAGAGCTTTCCATTTTCTGATATCCTCTTCAGTTTCTTTCTTCAGTGATTAAAAATTTTTGTCAAATAGATCTGTTACTTCTTTGGTTCTAGTTACTCCAAGGTATTTAATCCTATCTGCTGCTATAATGAAGGGTAATGTTTCCCTTATTTCTTTTTCAGCTCTTCTGTCTCTAGTGTATAGAAGGGCTACTGATTTCTTTGAGTTAATCTTGTATCCTGCTACATTGCTGAAGGTGTTTATCAGCTGTAGCGGTTCCTTGGAAGAATTTTGTGGGTCACTTATGTATACAATCATATCATCTGCAAATACAGAGAGCTTCACTTCTTCTTTCCCAATTTGTATCCACCTAATCTCTTTTCATTCCCTTATTCCTTTATCTAAAACTTCGAGAACTATATTGAATAGATAAGGGGAGAGAGGACATCTTTGTTTAGTTCCTGATTTTAGTGAGATTGCTTTGAGTTTTTCTTCATTATGTTTGATACTGGCTGTCTGCTTCTTGTCAATCACCTTTGTTATATTTAGGTGTTCTCCCTGTATTCCTGATCTCTCTAGGGCTTTAATTGTAAAGGAATTTTGGATTTCGTCAAAGGTTTTTTCAGCATCTAAGGACATGATCATGTGGTTTTGTTCCTTTAGTTTGTTTATATGATGGATAACATTTACAGTTTTTCGTATATTAAACCAGCCCTGTATTTCTGGGATGAAGCCTACTTGTCATGGTGGATGATATTTTTTGTATATTGTTGTATACAGTTTGCCAAAATTTTGTTGAGAATTTTCGCATCAATATTCATGAGGGAAATTGTTCTGTAGTTCTCCTTTGTTGTGTCTTTGAGTGGCTTGGGTATTAGGGTAATTGTGGCCTCATGGAAGGAATTTGGCAATATTCCTTCAGTTTCTACTGTGTGAAATAATTTGAGGAGTAATGGTAGTACTTTTTCTTTGAATGTCTGATAGAATTCTGCACTGAAACTATCTGGACCAGGGCTTTTATTTTTGGGTAGGCTTTTAATGACAGCTTCAATTTCCTCAAGGATTATAGGCCTGTTTAGGTAATTAATTTGATCTTTATTTAATTTTGATAGATAGTACCTGTCCAGAAAGCTGTCCATTTCTTCTAGGTTTTCCATTTTTGTGGAATATAGTTTTTCAAAATATGAGCTGATAATTCTCTGGATTTCCTGGGTGTCTATTGTTATGTCCCACTTTTCAGTTCTGCTTTTGTTGATTTGAATACTCTCTCTGTTTTTTTGATTAGTTTGGCTAAGGGCTTATCTATCTTGTTAACTTTCTCAAAGAACCAACTCTTAGATTCATTGATTCTTTGTATTTTTCTTTTTGTTCCAATTGTATTTATTTCAGCTAAGTTTGATTATTTCCTGTGGTCTACACCTTCTAGGTGAGTTTGCTTCTAATTGTTCTAAGGCTTTCAGCTGAGTTGTTAGGTCTCTAGTGTGGGATTTCTCTAGGTTTTTCATGTAGGCATCTAGCACTATGAATTTTCCTCTTAAGACTGCTTTCATTGTGTCCCACAAGTTTGGATATGTTGTGGATTCATTTTCATTAAACTCTTGGAAGACTGATTTCTTTCCTAATTTCTTCCTTGACCCAGAGATGGCTCAGCTGAGTGATGTTTAGTTTCCATGTGTTGGTAGGCTTTCTTTGATTTTTGATGTTATTGAACCGTAAATTTAGGTGATTGATAATTTTGCAGGGTATAGTATTCTAGTTTGGCAGCCATGCTCTTTTAGTGTCTGTATAACTTCTGACCAAGCCCTTCTTGCTTTCACCATTTCCATTGAATAGTCAGGAGTTATTGTGATGGGTCTGCCTTCATAGGTAAGTTACTCCTTTTCTTTTGTAGCTCTTAAAATTTTTTCTTTGTTCTCTATGTTTTTTGCCTTGATTTTTATGTGGGAAGCTGACTTTTTTGGGGATGTCATATCTATTTGGTGTTCTGTAAGCTTCTTGTATTTTTATATGCATTTCCTTCTTTAAGTTAGGAATCTTCTATGATTTTATTGAATTCATTATCTGTGACTTTGAGCTGGTATTCTTCTCCTTCTTCTATTCCTATTATTCTCAGGTTAGGTCTTTTCATGGTGTCCCAGATTTCCTGAACATTTTGTGTTATAGCTTTTTTGGTGTTAACATTTGTTTGATTGATGTTTCTATTTCTTTTACTGAGTCTTTCACTCCAGAGATTCTCTCTTCCATCTCTTGGATTCTGTTGGTTATGCTTATATGTGTAATTCCAGCTTTTTTCTTCTGATTTTCTATTTTCACCTTTGTTTGATTTAGTGCATTTTTTATTGTTTCTATTTAAGTTTTTAGCTCCTGGAATGTTTCTTTCAATTTTTGGTTTTCTTTTTCTTAGCTTTCTTTCAAGGATTTGTTCATCTTTTCCGATTTATGTTTGTATTTTCTTCTATTTCTTTAAGGGAATTTTTTATATCTTCTTTAAAGGCTTCAATAATCTTCATTATGGTGTTTTTGGTGTTGTTTCCTTTTGTTTCCTCTTCATTGCTTTGTTCATATCTTGTAGTATGTCTTGTAGTTTAGAACCATCAGTTTCTTCTGTTTTTGCCTTTTGTTCTTTATATATATATATATATATATATATATATATATATATATATATATATACAGTTTTTTCTCCATTTTATATGGGCCTCATGAATAGAACACATATCCAGGCTTGCCAGCTTGCCAGCTTGACCATCTTGGTGGCTCTCCAAATTACACATGTATCTTTTAAAGGTTTATTTTATTTTTAATTATATGTATATATGGGTATGTGTATTGTATAATATTTTATTTACATTTTGACAAATAAAGCTTGCCTGGAATTTAAAGGGTAGAACTAGCCACTAGCTAACCATAGAGATCAGGCAGTATTTACATACATCTTTAATTCCAGCACTTGAGAGAAAGGCATGAAGATCAGGATTATAAGGCCATCCTGGGATACAGGAGACTGAATCAGTCTAACAAAGAAACAGAGCCAGGCAGTGGTGCTGTGAATTTTGAATCTTACCATGAGAGAGATAGAGAAAGGAATATAAGAACAGTAGAGACAAGATCTCAGCTCCATTTGGCCTGAGACTGTTTCAGGTAAGAAGTCTCTAGTAGGTGCTGCTCTGTATTTTTATTCAAACCACCACCCAGGTACCAACTTTTTCTTGCTTTTCTTATTTTCTTTCTTCTTCCAGTTGTCCAAGACTTGATTCACTATGATTAGCTTCAGTTTTCCCAAGTGATGAGATTTGAATGCTTCTTACGGAAAGCTCCACACTTCTCCTTTCACAGTTTGCATGCTACAGTCTCAAAAACATGTTCTTGCAATCTTGGGTTTCTCTAGAGTCTTGAGAAATTTGATGTCCTGAACATTTATATCATCATTATCATGAACTGCTCAAGAATAATTTCATTAACTCTTTTATATGAAAATGTGAATAACATAAAATTAATGGTGTCATAGATGCAAGAAAGAACAAGAATAAAATTGGTCTTGAATGATAAATAATTAAATAATTTCTTCCTTTTTGTTCATAATCAATTTATTCTAATGAATTATTCCAATGGCCTAGTGTGAAATAAAAATAACAGCACTTATTTGGTAGAATACTTAGTAATACAGAAAATGTGATCACATGATAAAGAGAAGAATTAGATAAGTGAATAACAACTTTTAAAGTAAATATTAAAAATAAATTAACTTTAAAATTTTATTTGGTGGTGAGAGTTCTGATGGACCCACTATACTTTTCTTTTCTTTTTTTTTTTTAAGATTTATTTATTTATTATGCATACAGTTTTGCAGAAGAGGGCACCAGACCTCATCATAGATGGTTGTGAGCCACCATGTGGTTTTGCTGGGAATCGAACTCAGGTCCTCTGGAAGAACAGTCAGTGCTCTTAACCTCTGAGCCATCTCTCCAGCCCCCCCACTATACTTTTCAAGTACTTTACATAAAGTATTTTAGAATTTAACTTCACCATTAAAATGCCTATTGATTATTTATTTTTTCCATTTCAAAATGAGAAAGGTAAGTTCTACAGATGTATAATTTCATGGTCACTGAATAGTTCTCACAAGTATTTCACTTTAAATTTCTTTCAAAGAGGATTAACTCTTTAGATGTGAGGCAGATTACAGATTCAAAAGAGGAATGCTCACTTAGATTAAATAAAAAGTAACCTAGAGACATAACTGTTGAAAACCAAAATAAATGAAAGTGGACTGAGTACTTTATAGTTTATAAAGTACTTTATAGCTTATAAAGTACTTTATAGTTTTTGAAGTACTTTATGATATAAAGACAGATTATACCATAGAGCCTTGATAAATCATTGTCATGGTTCCTTCTGCTAATCAGAATTACTATTTTTGAAGCTACAAAGAATAAAATGTTAAATTGTTTACAATTTTTAAACAATAAAACTAGAAACTGACTTTTTAAAATTTGAAGGTAAAAAATTTCATACAATATATTCTGATCATGGTGTTTCCCTCTCTTAGCTCCTCCCAGATCTTTTCCACCTCCCCATCTACCCAAATCTACCTCCTTGAAAATAAAGAGGCAAAAACTGAGAACTTCTTTATATCTCTTCTTTATCTCATTACTTATAGTGGAAAAATATAGTGTTCCTTGAAAATACATGCTCACTGACTCCTAGAAAGCATGTGATGGGGAGATACATCAGGAACTAGATCTATTTCCTTGCAAACTAGAAAAGCTTACAGGTGCACATAGTAGATATGATAAGCAGAAATTGTGAAGGCATGGATTTATTATTACAAGGCTTAGATTCAGAGAAGTTTGGTACTTGAGGGCAAGGCCCATGTTTGGGTGTACACTTGACATCCAATAGATTGAAACGTTAGGCTTGCACCAGAAAGTTTAGCCACTGTACCCTGTGCCCCTTTGCCCAATCCTGAAATACCAAGATGTGTAGTACCTGACTTACATGGCTTTTCTTTAAAACTCCCCTTACTTCAGGGCTTAAGGCCAGTAACCCTCCACTGCATCAGAACAAAGGGGTATCAACCTAGGTTGGTTTGGAACCTGTTTATAACAATAAAATCCTCATGCTTTTGCATGGAGTCCAGCGCCATGGTGGTCATTGGTTTCTGTTTTTGTTTTTGTTTTTGTTTTTTTGACATAGGTACAACATATGGTACATTGCAGTTTTCATTGAGGGTGGGCTACACTAACACCTCATTTTTATTGTAAATCACTAGCACCTAAAAAAGAAGGATATTTTTATTTAAGGGGTTTAGAGAGAAAACTCAATAATGCAAGAGATTAAACAATTGTATGACTCCTGGAAAGATTGGCTGGTCCACTTGGCTGAAGCTCAGTGGGTCAAGTCCTCTATCCAAGATCAAGAGAGAGAACAGAAAGAAGGGGCTTTCCGTGTATGTGCACCCTAATGTTAAGCTGCCTTTTAACCATGCTTTTACTACTGAGGCTTCAAGGCATAAAGGCCACACCTCTAGGACAAGGTGATAAAATCAGTTCTCAACTACATCTTCCCCCTTTGTCTAAATAAGTACATTCTAACCCTAAATATAAAACTCTATACAATAGAAACATTTATCAAGTAATGTCCAGAAGAGGGAAAGGGCAAATAACATAAACAAGGTCAAACTACAACCAACAAAAACAATAAACATGAAACGCATATTAAATGTCCAGAATATTAGTAAGGGACAAGATACAGAGATGACTCCAAAGCTGTCTAACTTGAATAATGTGAATCTAGTACTTTAATAAGCAGAAAGTGAAGGTAAGCAACTTTTTAAACTTAGTGAGAGAAGACAGGGAAAATCACCCTAAGCTTTTTTTGTAATGTTAGGGCATCAAATTTTTTTGGGTATAGGCCTAGAATATCCAAAAGACCTTTTCAGAAGCCGAGTATTTTGAGAAACCATTTGATTCTGTCTTGGCAAAGTTTAGCAGTCTCTTATCTTTCATCTTGTTTGTCAGGATTGGACAGTGTGCTTACCATCAGCAGTGAAGACAAGGGCAGTGCTTTACCCATCAGGTCATTATCTCCCAATATAGACAAATTCTATGTGGAGTGTCTTTGATACCCAATATCATTTTCTGAAAGAATAGTGCTGCCATGAGCAACAATGTCTCATGTCAGCCAAATTATGAATAATAAGACATTTAAATGCTATATTTTCTAGATCTATGAAATGTTTGAAGATCGCCTATCCATCTGACACGTTATTATACATCTAGAAAACATAACATGACTATAATATGACAAACGTGGATGAGCATAAACTGTAATTCTTACCATACTAGATAATTTAAAGACTAGGGCTTATTTTATAAAAGTAGACAATCTAAAAATAGATGTACAGTATAAGAACAATGACACCAATTATACAAAACATTTTGAGGAAAGGTAGGGTTGTATAGTACAAATGACAACAAGATTCTTAATATGTATTAACATACAAATGATTTTTAAACAGAGGCAGAAATGTGCACAATATGACAAATATAAAATTGAATTTGTATCATTATACAAATTATTTTAAAGAGACTAGAAAATAATCTCACATTTGTATCAATATACAAGGATCCATACTAGTGCAAATTTTCTATGGCTTACAGATGTCTAAATTTGTTTACAGGTAGATAAAATAATCTTCCTATATCTGTCCTATCTGTTCTCCCTTTTTCTTCCCCCAAGGGATTTCTGAGTCTACATTTATTGTTCCACTTTCAATCCTAATAAAACTTATAACTCCCTAACAGAATAATAATTATCTATAGCCCTAAGAAAACAAAACTTACCTGGAGAAGGGGCATAGTTTTTCTTAGCATTTCTTCTGGTTGTCTGGAGAAGATGATATCTCTGTGGGGGCTTTAAAATTAAAACAGTGGTTAAGTCTTACAGAAATGTAATATTTGTAGTTAATCTCAGAGTACTGGGTATGGTTATCTAAACTTTTGATTAGAGGAATAATGTGATAATCTTAGTAAGCCATTTTTCAACTGTCCCGAACAGTTTGTAGTCTGAAATCAATCACTGAGTGGCATACACCAACTCAAAGGCATCATAATGAACCAGGTAGAATCATTGTGGTGGGGTCCCATCTTCTTTCTAGGTATTTCAGAGATTGTTGTTAGGAGAATTTATTGTTAGCTGTGGAAAATTAAGCATTATTGATATCAATTAGAAAATCTAATATTTTTGGAAATAATTGTATACAAAGTTTTCAAATGTCAAGAATAAGTACAGAGAGAACTAGAATTAGAAATAGAATTAGAACAACATATTCCCTAGATATTGACTTTTTAACAGGTGGGTTTTTCTGATATGAGACATAATCTTTTTGCTATTTTCTGTTAACAACATGCTTGGGTTTAAGAAAGAGGATAACAACCAACTCGAAAGCTAGCTTCATTTGTAATTGAGTCAGAACTACAGTTTTTCTAAAAGGTAAAGAAATACAGTTGTAAAGGAGTGAGAATTTATCCTATAGAGTATATTAGTACCAGTAGGTCTGATATTTCTTTGCACATAAACTTTCAGAATTGTGTTTCTTTCACCTTTAGATGATTAGGTGTCCATCATTATAACTTCTTTAAAATGATCATTTTTATTTTCTGTACAAAAACAAAACCCTGCCCAGGAGGAAATATGTTTTCTTACCACTTATACATATCAGTGCATGAGCCTCATCAAGAGGTATCTCCTGTACAAATCAAATCATTATTAAATTTGTTGGTACCATAGTTTTTCTCTTTTCTTTTCTTTTATAAACAGGTATTTTTCCATGTATCCCCTGCTCCTCCTCCCTTCCCTCATGCCAATACCTCCCAGTCTGTCCCCAGTACCACCTTACCCCCCTAATTCCCTTCCCTAAAGGAGCAAGAATTCCAAAGGTGGGTCAACTCAGCCTGGCACATTTACTCCAGGAAGGTCGCATTTCCTCATCCTAACATTGAGACTAGGTTAGGTGCTCCTCTGCAGAGAATGGGCTCCAAGGTGCTAGTCTACTTACAGAAACATAGTCTGATCTCACACCTCCAGGCTCCACATACTGCCCATACAAATAGTTGCCTACCCTTGGAGGAGCCTAGCTCATTTTCCAATGGTTCCTCAGAGGCTGTTCTTGATTCAGTGAGCTTCTCAGAGCTCCAGTCAGTCATCTCTGTGGGACTCCTCCTTGCAATCCCTTTCCTTTTGCTCATACAGATTCTTCTCCCCTGATCTCCAGTGCTCAGCCATGGATCTCTGCCTCGACCTCCATTCATTGTTTGATGTAGGTTCTGTGATAATACTTAGGGTGGTTATTGGTTTGATTATAGGGGAAGTCCTGTTTAGGCACCACACCCCACTATTGGTTGGAGACCTAGCAAGGGACATCCTGCCAATTCGTGGAGGTTTTCTTAGCACCAGTCTCTTTGTAACCCCACATTGGCTTCCTCTACCAAGATATCCTTCTCTTTCTTTCTCCCTCTTTGTTGCTCCTCTCAGTCAACTACTCCTTTTTTCATAATTTGCACCCACCTCTCTTTGGTCACTACCCATTATGATCCCAACTTGCTAAGGAGATATTCTCAAATTTTTCTTCCTAGGAGAATCCATGGATGTCTCTCTTAAGTTCTCTCTGATCCCAAGAGTATTCTTTGATATTGGTCTAGAGTCCACTTATGAGTGACTGCATCCCATACTTATTTTTCTGGACTTGTGATATCTCTCTCAGGATGATGTTCTCCAAATCAGTCAATTTGCCTGCAAATTTTAGGATATCATTTATTCATACTGCTGAGTAGTACTCCATTGTGTAGATGTAGCATATTTTGTTAATCCATTCTTCAGTTGAGGGGCATCTAGGTTATTTCCAGGTTCTTGCTATTACAAACAATGCTACTATGAAGATAGTTGAGCTAATAATGCTTTTGGGGTGCAAATGTGCATCTTTTGGATATATTCCCAGTAGAGATATTGCTGGGTCCTTGGGGAGATTGATTCCTAGTTTTCTGAGAAACTGCCATACTGCATTCCAGAGTGGCTGAACAAGATTACACTCCCACCAACAATAGAGGAGTGTTCCCTTTGCTCCACAACCTCTCCGCCATAGGCTGTCATTTGTGTCTTTAATTTTACCCATTCTGACAGGTATCAGGTGGTATCTCAAAGTTGTTTTGATTTGCATTTCTCTGATAGCTAAAGATGTTGAGCACTTTTCAAGTGCCTTTTAGCCATTTGCAATTCTTCTGCTGAGAGTTCCATTTTCAGTTCTGAGCCCCATTTTTTGATTGAATTATTTAGGGGTTTTGGCTCTAATTTTTTGAGTTCTCTATATATTTTAGAGATCACTTCCCTCTCACTTGTAGAATTAGGGAAAATCTTTTCCCATTCTGTAGGCTGTTGTTTTGTCTTATAGACTGTGTCTTTGGCTTTACAGAATTGTCTCAGGTTCAGGAGGTCCCACTTATCGATTGTTGTTCTTAGTGTCTCTGCTACTGGTGTTATATTTAGGAAGTGGTCACTTGTGCCAATTTGTTGGAGGATATTTTTCACTTTCTTTTCTATCAAGTTCAGTGTGGCTGGGTTTATGTTGAGATCTTTGATCCACTTGGATTTCAGTTTTGTGCATGATTATAGGCTTGAATCAGTTTACATTTTTCTACACACTACCATCCAGCTATGCCAACACCATTTGTTAAAGATACTATCTTTTTTCCATTGAATATTTTGGGCTTCTTTGTCAAAGATCAGGTGTTCCTAGGTTTTTGGGTTAATGTCAGGATCTTCAATTCGATTCATTTGAACTATGATTCTGTTTTTATGCTAGCACCAGGCTGTTTTTATTACTGTAGCTCTATAGCATAATTTGAAGTTGGTGATGCTGATGCCTCCTGAGGTTCTTTTGTTGAGCAAAATGTTTTGGCAATCCTGGCTTTCCTGTTATTGCAAATGAAGTTGAGTATTGTTCTTTCAAGGTCTGTAAAAAATTGTGTTGAGATTTTTATAGGAAGTGCATTGAATCTGTAGATTGCTTTTGGTAGAATTGTCATTTTTACTATGTTGATCCTACCTATCCAAAAACATGGGAGATCTTTCCATTTTCTGATATCCTTTTCAATTTCTTTCTTCAGTGATTGAAAATTTTTGTCAAATACATTTGTTACTTCATTGGTTATAGTTACTCCAATGTATTTATTGCTATTTGAAGCTATTACAAAGGGTGATGTTTATCTTATTTCTTTTTCAGCCCTTTCATCTTTAGTGTTTAGGAGTGCTACTAATTTCTTTGAGTTAATCTAGTATCCTGCTACATTGCTGAAGGTGTTTATCAGCTGTAGAAATTTCGTGATAGAATTCTGTGTGTCACTTATGTATATAATCATATCTTCTGCAAATAGAGATAGTTACATTTCTTTTTTTCCAATTTGTATCCCCCTCTTATTGCTTTGGCTAAAACTTTGAAAACTATATTGAATAGATAAGGGGAGAGAGGACAGCCTTTTGTAGTTCCTGATTTTAGTCAGATTGCTTTGAGTTTTTCTCCATTAAGTTTGATGTTGGCTGTCGGCTACTTGTAAATCGCCTTTATTATACTGAGATATTTTTTGTATATTCCTGATCTTTTCAGGGTTTTTTTTTTATCATAAAGGAGTATTGGATTTTGTCAAAGGCTTTTTCAATGTTTAAGGATATGTTCATGTGTTTTGTTTCTTTCAGTTTGTTTATATGATGGATGACATTTACGATTTTTCATACTTTGAACCATCCTTGTATTTCTGGGATGAAGCCTACTTGATCATGGTGGATGATATTTTTTATATGTTGTTGTATGCGGTTTGCCAGAATTTTGTTGAGAATTTTTGCATCTATTTTATGAGGAAAACTGTTCTGTAACTTTCCTTCTTTTTTGCATCTTTGAGTGGCCTGGGTATTAGGGTTATTGTGGCCTCATAAAAAGAGTTTGGCAATATTCCTCCAGTTTCTACTCTATGGAACAGTTTGAAGAGTAATGGTAATAATTCTTCTTTAAATGTCTGGTAGAATTCTGCACTGAAACAATCTGGACCTGGGCATTTTTTACTTGGGAGTCTTTTAGTGACAACTTCAATTTCCTTAAGGGTTATAGGCCTGTTTAAGTAACTAATCTGATCTTCATTTAATTTTGGTAAGTAGTACCTGTCCAAAATCTGTCCATTTCTTCTAGGTTTTCCATTTTTGTGGAGTATAGATTTTTAAAGTATGATCTGATAATTCTCTGGATTTCCTGAGGGTCTGTTGTTATGTATCCCTTTTCATTTCTGATTTTGTTGATTTGGATACTCTCTCTCTCTGCTTTTTGGTTAGTTTGGATAAGGGTTTATCTATCTTGTGTACTTTCTCAAAGAACCAACTCTTTGATTCATTGATTCTTTGTATTGTTCTTTTGTTTCAATTGTATTGATTTCAAGTCTAAGTTCAATTATTTCCTGCTGTCTACTCCTTCTACATGAGTTTGCTTCTAATTGTTGTAAGATCTTCAGCTGTGCTGTTAGTTCTCTAGTGGGGATTTCTTTAAATGTCTCATATAGGCCTCTAGTGCTATGAATTTTCCTTTTAAGACTACTTTCATTGTGTCCCATAAGTTGGGTACATTGTGGCTTCATTTTCTTTAAACTCTAGCAATTCTTTGATTTCCTTCCTGACATAGAGGTGATTTAATTGAGTGATGTTTACTTTTCATGAGTTTGTATGCTTTCTGTGACTTTTGATGTTGTTGAACTCTAACTTTAGACCATGGTGGTCCTATATGATACAAGGGAGTATTTCCATTTTTTTGTATCTATTGATATTTGCTTCAAGACCCATCACGTGTTCAATTTTAGACAAAGTTATTTATGGTACTGAGAAACATGAATACTTCTTTGTGTTTGGGTGGAAGCTTCTGTACATATCTATTAAATCCATTTGCTTCATAAACTCTGTTAGACCCCTTATTTCTCTGTTGAATCTCTGTCTGTTTGACCTATCCAAGTGTGAAAGTCAAGTATTGAAATCTCCTACAATTAGATTGTGAGAATTGATGTGAGGTTTGAGCTTTATAGTGTTTCTTTTACATATGTGGGTGCCCTTATCTTAGGGGCATAAATATTCAGAACTGAAATCTCATCTTGATCAATTGTTCCTGAGATAAATAAGTAATGTCCATCCTGGTCTCTTTTAATTGATTTTAGTTTGAAGTCTATTTTGTTAGATATAAGGATAGCTATACCAGCTTATTTCTTAGGACCATTTAACTGGAAAGTCATTGCCCCACCCTTTACTCTGAGCCTGTGACTGTATTTAAAGTTGACATGTGTTTCCTATATGCAGTAGAAAGTTGGCTTTTGTTTTTGTATCCATCATGTTAGGGTGTCTTTTTATAGGTACATTGTGTTCATTGATAGTAAAGGGTATTAATGATCAATAATTGTTTCCTCCTGTTATTTGTGGTGGTCTCATATATGTATTTTTCTTCTTTGGGTTTCTCTTTTGTAGAATTTTCAATTTTCTTGTGGTTTCATGTATACATCTGGTTTCTTAAGGTTGGAGTTTTCCCTCCAGTGCTTTCTGTAGGGCCAGGTTTGTGGAAAGTTATTTTTAAATCCAGTTTTATCATGAAATATCTTGCTTACTCCATTTATGGTGATTGATACACTATTTTTTTGCTGTGTATAGTGCAGGTTGCCATCCATGGTGTTTTAGTGTCTGTATAACAACTGACCAGTACCTTCTTTTTTTCAATGTTTCCATGGAACAGTCTATTGTTATTCTGGTGGGTCTGACTTTATAGGTAATTTGGCCTTTTTCTTTTGAAGCTCTTAGTATTTTTTTCTTTGTTGGGTAGGTTTAGTGGCTTGATTATTATGTGGCAAGCAGACTTATTTGGGGGGAGTCTAATCTATTTGGTGTTCTGTAGGCTTCTTGTATATGTATATATAGGCATTTCCTTCTTTAAGTTGAGAAATTTTCTTCAATCATCTTATTGAATATATTTTCTGTGCCTTTGAGCTGGTGTTCTTCTCCTTCTTTGATTCCAATTATTCTCAGGTTTGGTCTTTTAATGTTGTCCCAGATAGTCTGGATGTTTTCTGTTAT
The DNA here is from genome assembly GCA_004025045.1 of Sigmodon hispidus. Lineage (NCBI taxonomy): Eukaryota > Metazoa > Chordata > Mammalia > Rodentia > Cricetidae > Sigmodon > Sigmodon hispidus. The sequence continues at coordinate 35,757 of PVIH01004226.1, forward strand.
GACTTCCTTGGTTTTAATGAGTTCTTTGACTAATGTATCTATTTCCACTATTGAATCTTCTACTCCAGAGATTGTCTTTTTCATCTCTTGAATTCTGTTGGTTATGCTTACATCCATATTTCCAGTTTGTTTTTTTCAGATATTCTATTTCCAGCTTTACCTCATTTTATACCTTCTTTATTGCTTCTGTTTCAATTTTTAATTCCTGGATTATTTTTTCATCATTGGCTTTCTTTTTCTTTGTTTTTTTTTTCAGGAATTTGTTCATCTTTTCTATGTTTTTGTATTTATTTTATTGTATTTTAAAGGGAATTTTCATATCCTATTTAAGGCTTCTGTTATCTTTGTAAAGTTGCCTTTAAAGTTGTTTTCTCTTTATTGCTATGTTCAAGTATTGATGTTGTAGAACCACCAGCTTTTTCTGGTGGTGCCTTGTTGTTCTTTATACTGTTATATATATTTTTGCACTGCCATCTGCTCATTGCTTGCTAGATTGACTCTTAGTCAGCTCTTAGTTGACTCTTGGTCTGATGTGGGACCAGGAGTTGTGGGTCGCCAGGTGTCACAGGGGTTGCTCTCAGGTGGCTTCAGTTGACTTTTAGTTAGCTGTAGATCAGGTTGTTGCAGGTCCTTCAGTTGTCCTTATGTGATGATGCGGTTTGTATTTGAGGTGGGGTTTGGTCATGGGATGTCCCTCCTGCTGTGTTTTGCTGGGTGTTCCACTTAGAGGACTCTCTCAGCTTTCTTTGGTTTAGGAAAGAGCTTGGAGTAGGTGGTATGCCAGGAGCTATGTCCCTGTCTTTGAACACCATGGTCTCTGCTTCGCCTGGGAACCTCCTAGCTGGCTCTGGATCAGGGTACTGTGGGGTCTCCAGTATCATAGTTTTTCATCTTGTGGAAATAAAAAAATAACTTCATCAATGAATTCTGGTTTCCATTGTGATGTTAGCACATCTTAAATGCAGACAGGTTGAATTAGCTCAGAAGTTTTTCTGTTATCAAGGTCTCTTGGAACCTTTTTTTTTTTTTTCTCCTCAGCATTAAGAAAATTCAGGGTTAATAAGGTATTGTGCAATCCATCTTTGGGTGTTTTTGTCTCTTTTTTCTGTTTATCAGGCATCTATTTTAAAGTATAATTAGATTTTTCAGCAACTGCTTGACCTGTAGGATTGTGTAATACACCTGTAACATGCTTATATTACGATATGCAAAGAACAGATTCATTTTATGAGAAAAATATGCTGGAGCATTATATATATATATATATATATATATATATATATATATATATTTAAGAAACCATACTTTAGGCTTTGGGGCAGTCGCTGCTGGTGGGCCTTTGCAGATGAGGAGGGGTTGGCGGTGGTGGCAGAAAAGGTGGATGGGTTAGGGAGCCTGGAAGCAGTCCTTTCCAGAAAGAATTTCACTGGAGGAACCTCTGGAGCAGCTGGTGGCTGGCTCCTCTAACTGATGGTATGTGGAAGTACATGGGCCAGCAGCAGCAAGGGCATCTGATCCAGAGGAGGCCACTCTAGAGGCCAGGCCATCACCACCATGAGCCAGTGTGTCACCAATGCAAGAATCCTTTGCAAACCTTGGGCAACATGAATGGAGACTAAGACCCCAGCAGCAAGTCACACAGCAGGCGCAGAGCTGGCCACTGAGAGGAAGAGGTGCCACCCTGTGGCAGACCAGCTGGGGATATCCTTGTCAATGGGACCAAGAAAGCAGAGGCTGCCACTGAAGCCTGGCAGCTGCCAACATCTGGAGATGTTGGGAAGGTGTCCAAGACCAATGCTGAGGAGTCTTCCTTGCAGAGGTTGGAAGAACTGTTCAGGCACTACAAGGACGAGCAGGAGCATGCAATCTTGGAGGAAGACATGCAGCGTTTTTGTAATGACCTTTGTGTGGATCCCATGGAATTTTGAGTACTGCTCTTGGCCTGTAAGTTCCAGGCTGCTACCATGTGCAAATTCACCAGGAAGGAGTTCTTTTGATGGCTGTAAAGCAGTAAGTGTAAGGATTCCTGGCATTCCAAGTAGCTGAGCCAATTCTGGCCCAGGTGGGATGCACCTTGTACTGAGGCATGCCCCTGGGCATGGCTGTGTAAACCCTGCAGCACTGTGTACAGAAGCACCTCCCTAGACCCAGAAACACCTCCCTGGACCCATGATGTATACCCCTTCATGCCCCTTTCCTTAAAAGAGACTGCGAGCACATGTTCCAGTACTTTTTTTCTGTCCCCTGTCTTCTGTTCTGCTCCTTTGCTTCTTCACCTGCCTGGGAATCCTCTCTTAAATAAACTCTAGTATGTGGCCTTGATAGTGTATATTTGCTGTCATGTGCGGAACTAACAGTAAGTGCAGACAGCATTGATGAGATCTGTGCATGGTTCCCTGGCCTCTTAAGAGAAGCCAAACAAGAATTCTCTACTGGTTTACATTCCAGTTTGGCCTGGACTCTGAAGAAGGGCAGTGGTCATTGCATTGTGAAATAGCCATTGCCCTGCAAACTAGTATTTACCCAGAATAATCCTCCTGTACGGGACTAATGGCTAAATATCCTAGCAGAGAACCCCTCAAGAATCAAGGGCATCTCCCAGGATACTTGGAACATATTTCCTAACTTCACTCAGGTGATTGGCTCTGACCTCAGCAACTACAGTGAAGATGAGGCCTGGTCGAATCTTTTTCATACCTTTGTGGAGTGTGAAATGGAGTGAAGGAAAAGAGAAGCAGAAGGGAGAGGCATGCTTAGCTTAGGGCCTGAGGGCTTATGTCAGAGGTGCAGCACTGATGATCTGCTTGCAGCCAAGTGAGGAATTGGACCTTTCTGGAAATTACTGAAGATCCAGATATTTTCTACTTTACACCTTTCTCTGCCTTGTATTTGAAAGGGCTCTAAAATGCTATATCATGTTTTAGGCACCTTCTTCTTCTTCTTCTTCTCTTCTTCTTCTTCTTCTTCTTCTCTTCTTCTTCTTCTCCTTCTCCTTCTTCTTCTTCCTCTTGTTGATTATTTTGGTTATTTCTTTTTGGGGGCAGGAAATCCCCCAAAATATTTAAATCTGGCTACATATTGTGTACCTTTTATTGAAGCCTTCAGATAGAATAAGCCTGCCATTTCTTGCACAAATTTTTTGGATTTTTTCTGTTTTTGTTGGGGAGGGTGTAGCCCCAGGTGTGGAAGTGGGACTATTAGGCTGAATTAACATTACAAAGTGATACAACACCAGATCTCAGTTTTGCATATTATTTTTTTCTTTTTCTTTTTCTTTTTCTTTTTCTTTTTCTTTTTTTGGGTATGGTTGACATCTTTAATCAGAACACTCAGAGACAGAGAGGACCCAAATTCAAGACATCCATGTCTCAAAACAAAACTGGTTCAAATTTAGCATTTTATGACCTATAGCCTATAGGTCTGGGAGGTCAGTGAGTGCCCTACTGTAGAAAAACTAAAAAATAACAAAATCTCTGTAAGGTTCCCAGGAATATGAAAGTCTTGGCTGATTCAGTTTATCCCCAGAACCCATATAAAAAGGCTGAGCCTTGTTTAAGCATAAACAGGATCCCTGTTGTTCAGTGGCTGCCTAGCCCAAGAAACCGCTTCACAAATAAGGTTTATAGAATCTAACATACCAAGTTTTTCTTAGTCTCCAGAAGCACATCCAGAAAATGAAATAACACCCAATTCACACTTGACAAAGACACACTCAAATGCTACATAAAGTATAAGCCCGATTTTATTTTTCCAAGGTGTTTTTTCCTTCTGTCTTTATGTAGCCACCGATTTACATGGGCTTTGGAGGAGGTCGTGGTGCAGCACCAGCAGGTCTAAATGGTGGTGGGGGTGTTTGGTCCTTGCGGGCTTCACGAGACCGATTCCTGACAACCTTGCTATAAATAGCACAGCTCACACAGTAATGAAGCTTGACGTAGAGTTTGGGAAGCACATAAACGTAGAAGACACTTGCTTCAGATATGTCCCTGACAGCAGCGGCCTCTACAATATTCCGGATGACGAACTTCTTTATGGCCTTGTCCTTGGGCACCCACCGGGCACAGTTCGTGCAGCGAATTGGCTGTACATGGCCACGGCCCTTTTTGGCATGGCCATTGTTTCTTCTTTTTTTGGTCATCTTGGAGCCAAGACCTGAAAAAGGCATATTATTTTTTTCAGGGCAAGTATTATGTGTAGTGCTGTTTACATGGTTGAATTTAGGTTGTAACAATTATTTTAAAAAATATACACATATATGAATAGCAGTGTTAACTTTTAGCCATAATGCATTAATTTACACACAGTTGGAGCTCTTGGAGAGCCAGGGCCAAGGCCAGTCAAGAACATTGCAGTCTGATGCCCCTCCCATCCCTTTAAGCTAATTTATCCAAAGCCCTTGCTGCCCTCACTTCTTGCTCATTCCTTCTTTGACCTATTGAATTTTATGTTTAATTTATCCGTCACCATGCTGTACCTGTCAGTCAAGTGAGCAGTTTTGTTTTGTTTTGTTAGAACACATTGTACTGAAAACCACTTAAGCCTTGAATGCAGAGAAAGCAGTACTACCTCAGTTTTGCTGGAAGTAGGTTTCTTTGATAGCTGTCTTTGATTTTTTTTTTTTTTTGTATTTTCATGTCATGAGTGGAAATACTTTTTTCTTTCTTTTTTCATTCACCTTGGAGCCAAAGTTTCCATTCCAGGTGGTAAGAAAAGTGTGTCTGCCGGCCAGCTGACCTAAAAGAAAGCTATGGCATGGTACTCTGCTTCAAATGGTTTTTTTCTTTAGTTTTTGTTGAGTATCATCAGCTTACTTGTCTGGCAAGTGCAGAAGACTGAGGCTGGCCTGAACTCTGCCAAACAAATTATCCAAGTGTATTGAATCATTAAATGTGTGCCCTCTCCCTCTGCTGTGCCTGCCCATGTTGTCACTTAGCCCCCAGGAGTTATTTATTATCTTTTGTTAATGTCAAGCTCATTTGGGGTAATGTGATGACTGTTTATGTTTACATGATCCTCCTCACCTTCCCTTACCCTCAGATATGTATATATACATATATAAGATATGCATATATTTTACCTTTATAAGTATATATATATATACACATATGTATCTATATTCCTTTATTTGTCTGCTAAAACTGGCCGTAAAAGAGAGAGCTGCCTTTGATCTGTAGTTTAAAAAGATAGCAGGGAGCAACTTAAATGGAGGCTATTGTATATGAATTTGAACACTTTCACTAAAGAGAATTTGAGTGAATTTGCTCACAGGAAGGAAGAACCAGTTCTCTAGACTCCACATGTTTACTCTGCAAGGCAAGCTTTGGTCAAGATGCCACCAGAATATGAGCAGCTGACTCTGTCCTACCTAGTTCCACTAGAGGACCCTCTTGAAAATTTCCCATTAAAACATATCCTAAAAAAAATTGTACTGGAAGGTGGGTGGCGAGAGCTTGTACAGATCAGCTTCCAACACTTAGGAACAGATTAAAAAGGGAATCTTTCAAATGAAAGTTACAGAAATATTTATACTCTTGATACAATGAAAAGTATCTATTAAATATTTTAAATTTTCTCCCTTGATTAATCTGTCTCAAATCCTGGGTATGTTTCTCACCATGGGCAAGAGTTACATGCTTTGAGTTCTTTGTGAGTCTTACAGCTCTGGGCTCCCATCTTTATAAAGATGATTATTTAAGGAGATGACAGTCCTATGTCCTAAAGGTGGTATTGATACAGGGAACATTTTTGTAGGTCTGAAAATTGTCTTCTTGAAGGACAAATGAGAAACCTGAAAATCAGCCATAGACTTAAGATAGTGCTAGAAGACTGAAGAAGCCATTGTCCCTTTCTTCTAGCCATAGGAAGTCAAAGTCAGTTTCCCAGGGCACATCTACACTGCAGCCTTTGGAAAAGATCTTATCCAGCCACTTGTTTCTAATTCTGGTGTAGGTAGAAGTCCATTGAGGGAAGAAGTAGTGGAGTGTTCTAGGTAAGATTTTCTGTCCCAGATAAGAAAGGATATATGTGGCAGGGAAGTGCCAAGAAAGGAAGGCAGGCAGTTGGGGCCCCATGGACTCAAGGAACAAAATTCCTTCCCCACTGAGTAACTTGTTTCTGATTGCTCAGTTTCTCCAACCCCAGCCATTTAGAAATTATTTGTGATTGTATTTTTAATGATCTGTTGTTGAGAAACCAGAGAAAGGAACAATTGGAGAGGGACCTGGTGTTCTCTGTACAGTAGTTTTTTGTTGTTTGTTTTGCTAAGAGATTCACAGTGAGGTGTATAATTTGTATTTAACACTTCTGAGAAACAAAATCCTCTGCTTCACTCAGCCTCAGGTTTGCTCCAGCACAGACTGGAGGTCAAATGTTTGCCCCTCGAGTAAGCCAGCTTTGTGATACTGGGGTGATGTGAGGAGGTGCAATATGTGGCTGCTGTTTTGGAATTCTGCAACATTGAACGATTACTGCACAGAATCTGTTGGAAAATTGCTTACTTTTGGCAAACAACATTCTGAGTTTCCCTAGTATTTCTTTAGTAATTTATTAGCAAACTGGTATGAGATAAAGGGTTGCTTTATTGAATTCTTTCCCCTAATTTGAATGCATCATCCTTCATAATACCTTGCTGTACTTCTAGGGGTTGTTTCAGCAGCTCTCTTTATTGTGGCAGATGTACCAACATGTGTGTTGTTGGGTCTAGAAGTCTGTATGTACCCATCTAATAAAGAAAAAGTCTTCAATGCTGGCTGAAAATTCAAATTCAGCCAAAGTTTTGGGCTAAGGGAAGATAATAGAAAATGTGCAAAGCAGTATTGTTCATATTGGATGGACACAAATTAAAAAGTTAAGTTGCACACAGTATTAGCTAGGGCCTGTTCTTCAGGCCAGATCAGTTTATAGGACCCCACAGATTATGTACTTGGACCATTGGTGGGAAGTTACTGAGATAGGCTAGTCCAAAAACTAATGAAGCAAAAGATCTGTATATTGGGATGTATGGTTTGCTATATTTCAAGTGGAGTCTTCAGTCCAGCAGGTAGACCCAGTTATAGAGTTACATAAAGGGCAGAAAGATAGCCACTATTAAAGTCCCCACACCCTTCTTTCTTCACACTTATTATTTATTATCCCATGTTTGTTAAGATGGCTAGTGATGACCTGAACATCTTGGTAACTTGCAAAGTTCTTACTTTGAGGATTCAAGCAGTATGCAGCTTAAATACTTGAAAGGACAAAATTAGGGCTTTTTTTAAAAGAACATGTGACATTGATCCTTCCTTTTGGGTCATGTAGAGGGGAGGTTCTTACCACTTCTCTTCTGAATACATTCCTATGATAAGCTGAAATAGCAGCCATAACATTTGGCCCAGGACTACCTGATGAGGATGCTTACCAGCCCCCCCCCCCATTTAAAAAAAATGCTTGAGCATTGGACACATACACTAGAATGGTTTAATTAGTTGAGTAATCAAGTTCTGATTCTAGTGTTAGAGTAGTGTGTTCTGTTTCTCTTGAAAACCCAGCCTGGTCTCAGATACCTACTTCCATCACTTATCTTGAGCATTGCCCTAAGAAGCCATTTGGCAGCTGCTGTTTCTCTCTCAGCTCAAATATATTTGCTATGGAAGAAATATCTTCCCTCTCATACTGGTCCTCAGTCCTCATAATCTGACTAACTGCTCTTCCCTGCTGCATTGAGTATGGTTTTAGGTTTTGAAGAGAGAATTTGAAGCAATAGGTACACAGGGCTTGGTTGAATTGGTGTCACATATATCCTGTCTTAAGCCACTTAGGTGATGAGTGCACTGCTCATGTGACCTTCCACCTTTGTGGATCCCTCATGGTTTGTAACTAGCATACATTTCTTGAGGTTGTACAAACTTGACAAAAGTTAATACTTTTGTATTCTCTGCACTGTTGCACTCTTCAAATAGCCCCTTGAATATTAGCTTGACATATGCATTTTGTCTTTGATGTCTATAATATTTCTTTTGTTTTTGTTGCTTTTTTAATTTGAAGGTTATCTGCTGTTGGATTCAATAAATTTGCTTACCTGACAATTAAAAAAAAGATCCACACTTTAATGCTTTACATATTATTTACACTACATCCATTAGCATGTCTGCTGCTGTAACTCAAAGCAATCCCACTAAACTCAGGAGCATTGTCATTCTTAATTTGTACAGGCATGTCCATAATGACCATGATTTCAGAAAAATATGTAATTACAGAATCAGACTTTTCAGAGCTCAGAGCAGTTGTTCATTGAAATCCTAAATAGGTATCAATGGTATGTTGTACATATTTTAATTTTCAAAATTTTATAAAATGAAACATATCCATTTGCCAAATTTTATTTCTTTAAATACCCTTAAGATTGATTCCTGCAAATAATGATGTTTGGTTATAGAAAGAACAAGTAGGATAGTTTGTTATAATTTCCCTGGCTTGGTGCCAAGTAGTGGAAAAGTCCCTTTTTAAATTCATTGCTATTAACATGGTGTTTCTTATAAAATTTTGAGTTTTTCCATGCATTTCTTATTAATAACTGATTGACTTGTTTGCTGCCATTTGATAGAGGACCTGGTAAACCCATGTGGGATCTGATGTGATATATATATATATGTATATATATGTATATATATATATATGATCTCTATTTCTGATATTTTCTGATAATTGTATAAACAACAAAGTTAATTCTGTTTTTTCAGGAATAAAGTCAGCACTGTCAATATGTAAACAATCCTTTCTGCATACCGATAATCAGTAAATATGTTATGGTATCCTGTAAAGTTCACAAATACTAACAGAATGGTATATAATTCTAATGTTTATATGAATTATAAGGGCTTTGAACAGCTTTACTTAAGTTTCATGCTTTATATCCTGCCTTTTCTGGTTTATTTCCATCAGTATAGAATGTGGAAACTCCATAGATTGGTTTTTGCTGTACAATGTGAGAAATGAACTAACTTTATTTTGAATTCTATTCTGTTGCTTTTGGAATAACAGTTGTTAATCTCTCCCCCAAAAGTACTGCATTTATTATTTTTTTTATAGAGAGGAAATTTTCTCATCAGATAGATGTACTACAATTTCTGCTGGATCCATTTCTGTACATTGACAAAGTCTTTATTTTCCTTTTAACATTGAGTCAGAATTTTTCCATATATGCTGTTATTTTTTTTACTTGGCCACTGTAGTAGAAATATCCATTCTAATATAATATCCTCCCTCTGCATCAGGTGACCTATTGAGGATAATCGAGAAGGTAATATGACAAAATGCAGCTAAGCTCTGATATATGCCTCTCATAATTTTTCACATAAACCAATTCTTCCAGAGCTTCAGGTGATAATTTTCTTAGAATATATAAGTCCTTGTTCCCTTTTAGCATATTGACCAAATGTACTAGTTTGTTTTGTGAGAGACACCAATGGTATAAAATAGCCTAGTTTGTTCCATGTAGATCTACATTTATTGGTCCAGTGTTGGCCTTTTCTAAATCTTCTGCATAATCCAGAAGGTAGGGGTCTTCTCCTTGGGTCCATCCTAGAAGAAATATTAGTTCTAGAGTTTTCCTGTGTACAATTCCTTTTTATATAACTTGGTTTACCACAATTAATATATTTAATACATTGATTACTCTTCTTAACTTTAGAAATAACTTAGACTACCCAAGATTCATCATCATAATAAAGAGACTCAACATTGCCTATATATTGGATCCATTCTTTTGAGATGGCTTATATATATTTTTACATTCTAAATTAGCATGATCAAAAGTCAAGGATTTAATTAGTTGCTGTCTAACTTCTGGATCTGATAACACTCTGTGTGCTGCTTTAGTCAGTGTTTGTATAAGTTTCTTATGAACATTACATGACCTTATTATATATGGTTTAATTGTTTTGTTTCTGAAATCTTTTCCCAAGCATTAGGGCTGTCATTTTGCATAATAATAAAATATGTTTAATACTATAATATTATTTTATATTTTAATAAATATAACTAATATATTTTAACAATATAATTAAATTTATATTAATTTTATATTAAATATGTTTAATATTATAATAACATATAATATCAAAAATGTATTTATTAGCTCTTTACCTTAACAAATTGGCCTTCATCAAGAATTTAATCCAGATAAAGGTGAAAACTTTATTATTGCTATTTCGAGCCCTACTTCACCACATGTATTTAATAAAACAAATGTAAAATATTAGAAACAAACCACAGACATCCAGCCAACTCTTCAGGCCTGTCTCCTGGAATTCTCCAATCGAATACCTCTGAGTCTTCAGCTAAAAAATGGTATATCTCTGGGGAAGCTGTAAAACCCTCTTCTCTAGCTCCACCCAACTCTTCTAATTTCCTCTTTCCACATTCCTAAAGATAAGATTAAATGTGTGAATAATCCCTTCCTTATGTGGCTTAACTCTCATATTCCAGATTAAATTTATTAAATATATATCACCACATTACCTTCTTCTTCACCCAGTTTCCCCATTGTAATTGTTGACTATAATCTAATACTGCTGCATTAAGTCATTTGATGTGACCCTATATCTGTAGACCAGGCATTTGATATTTGTTTCACATTGGGTGGTGTTGGAATAAGTTTCTGGCCAAGACTTTTGGGCCTAGCCCTGAGATTCAGACCCACTTGCAGCCCCACTGCCCCTTAGCACCAAATAATCACTAAAAGGCTTATATTAATTTTACTCTGCTAGCTGTTTGAACCAGGTATATAAGTTTTTGGCTCTTAATTCTTAAACTAGCCCAGGATTTTTATCTCATTCAGCCATGTGCCTTGGTACCTTTTCTCAGCAGCATTTCAACTACTTTCCCCTGTGTCTCCTAGCATCTCTGCTCTGTTTCTTCTGTTCCTAGAATTTTCCTAGTCTGATAGCCCCACCAATACTTCCTGTTTGCCTCTGGCCAGTCACCTTTTATTAAACAAGTAGGTGGGACAATTATTTACATTGTAACATAATCCCACTTTATTTCCCTTTTTTTCTTTTTAAAACAAGAAGAACCCCAAATATAATATATTTTTTCATTTTCTAAAACAATTTATAACCAATACTGTAAACAAACACAAACATCCATATTCCATTTTTTGGGAATGTGGGTATAGTTCTCTAGGCTACTTTCTGCTGAATGGGGGTACTGGCAATACCATGGGGATCCAAAGAAAAATGTAAGATTATGGACAAGTCTTTAGTGGAGTAGTCTCTAAGGCTGAGTAATCTCAGTCAGTCTTCTTAAAGTAGTTTTGGATACAGAGTTCAGAGGAAACTGTAACAGGTTTCTCTGAAATGCTGATCCATCAGGGCCAACTCTTTTCATTGGAGACTTTTCAGGGGATCTTCCTTAATTAAACTATTTTCTTTAACCAGCAATAAATCTACAGCCTTTCATTTTCTGTGAAAATAAAATGAAAACCTTTTCTCCAAAGTAGGATATATTTTGATTTAAATTTTAAAGTCAACTCATTTACAAAATATATAGATTGAATTAATCCAGTAGCATTTATAATCAAATGGCTTTTAGCAGGCTTTACTATTGTATTTTTAGTCAAAAAACTTAAAGACAATAACATACAGTATCCAGACACACTTTGTAATTTCCATCTTTACATGGCTTTTTTTCTTTATTTGTTTTTAAAGAACTTTCTCTATCCTTTTTTCTTCTCTCTCTTAAGCCTACATATATTTTAAAACATACTCTAAAACAGTTATAGGTTTTTGTTTTTTTTAAAAGTTTGTCTCTACTGTATATTTCTTATCTTTTTTTGTTTTTGACTACACCTTTGCTTGGCTAGTGTGGCTGACTCACCCAGCTCTCTGTATTTCTTTCTGGTTTTGACATACCCTTAATCTGCCAAGATGTGGCTAAGGATTAAAGGCTTGGCTACCATGGCTGGCTGGCTCTACCCAGCTCCTAGTCTAACTTCATATAATTTATCTTTTTAGCAGCACTACTGGTAGGACCCACAGTTACCATTCTGGGAAATTTTAAGGTCCATGTAATCACAAAGTAAAGCACTGTCATCTGCTGCTCATTAACTTCACTTAAGTAGTTGGCAGCAGAGTCTCTTAAAAGACTCACAAGTGTTTTGCCTCTATGGCTGAATCAGAAAAACTCACTTAAAAAAGCCAAGCCTCTGTTTGCCTCCAGCAAACAAAGCTGATCCAAGAAAACACTGCTGTTACTAAAAAATCAGTCTTTGACTTTGTTTCCTTTTTGTCCTTATAAGCAAAAACCTTAAATTTACCATATACACCTCCTTGCTTATATTGAGGCTCAGGAACTGGTCTTATCGCACGCAGCTTTAATTGCATGTAGTAAGCATGCCAGTTTGTAATTTAATTCTATACACCACTCAGTTTCTTTGCCATGGCCCACTTGAGAGACACAACTTGGAAGCTGTATTTGGCTCTGTTTCTGTGCTCTAGACTGTTTTTAAGCTTTCTATAGCTTTAAGTGGGTATATTTAACCCACATTGGGCACCATTTGTTATAATAAGTTTCTGGCTCAGACTTTTGGGCCTAGCCCTGAGAATTGGACCCATTTGCAGCCTCACTGCTCCTTAGCATCAAATAATTACACAAAGGCTTATATTAATTTTTCTCTGCTTGCTGACTTATCTGAGGCACAGGCATATAACTTTCTAACTCTTACTTCCTAAACTAGTCCATTATTTTTATCTTGTTCAGTCATGCAGCTTGGTACCTTTTCTCAGCAGCATTTTAACTTCATTCCTCTGCATCTCCTGGTATCTCTCCTCTGTTCTTTCTGTTCCTAGAGTTTTCTTAGTCTGATAGTCCTGCCCACACTTCCTGTCTTCTTTTGGCCCATCAGCTTTTATTAAACCAGTAGGTGGGAAAATTATTTATAATGTAACATAATCCTACTACAGGAAGGAATAAGCATTATAGAAAACAATAGCTTCCTTGACATCTTTTATATTTCCAATATATATAGGTTTCCATTTATATTCTATTCAGCCTCCAGGATATTTATCACTCATTGGCTTTTTATAAATAGTAACAGGATAGAACATAGGTAGGGAAAAGGGAGAACCCTGCATGCTTAGAACTTCTGGTAAATTATCTCTTACTCTGTAAGATATTTATAATATTTTTGCACTATGTTCTGTTGACAGTGTTTTACCATTTTTATTATTTAAATGAGCACAAACCTCCTATAATAAAGAGCACATACATTACCTTGACCTAGAAGTGTGACCTGTTGGCCAGCAAAGGTTTGGGATTCATAGGTTATTGAGGCTGAAGAATTGAGGCATGTCTGAAGCCAGATTAAGATGGAATTCATGTAGACACTTGCTCTTTTCTGCTTCATGTTTGACCTTGGAAGAAGAACCTATTCTGCTGAGTTCATTGGCCTAGTCTTGCTGTTTCATTCCTTGTATCTGTAAGTCCCCTATAATCCCTTAAATATTAACTTTTATAAGTTGTCAGTAATTATTTACTAGCTACATTTGGTGCCCAACATGAGGCAGATTCCAAGAGCCCGTGTGGCCTCTACTTTCATTTCCTGCAGCTGGTTGGTGCATTTCCTGGCTACGTCCCTGCTTCCCTACCTTTCCTCCATCACTTAGCCTCTTTTTTTTTTTTTTTAAAGTCCTACTCTTCAGGCCACAGATCCTGCAGGTTGGATCAACCAGCTGGATGCCCTAGTCACATATGTCTTGCCTCTGTACAGTTTCAGTTTGCCCAAACCAGCCCTTTTCTTCTTAGGGAAGGTGCTCATGCCAATTTGGCTTCTAGCCACTCTGCAATGACCTGTTTGAACCAGCCCTTTTCTTCTTCAGGACTGTGCACACAAATTTGGGTTCCAGCCATAGTGTCACCATGGTCTACACGTTTGGACCCACATGCCTTCTTAGTGTGATCTGCAGCACCACTGCCACCTGCTCTGCCTTGTGCCCTAAGTTGATAAGTATGCCTAGCACTGCCACTACCCCTTCCCTGTGTTCTGCCGCCTGTGAATCTACAATGAAGTGCCCTGACTCATCCTTTATACCTGCATCTTTGGACCTTCCTTCACAATGTCTGCTTGAGCTGCATAAGAATTTTATTTATTTGTAAAAATCTCTTCTAATTTTGTAAGAATTGCTTTAGTTAGACAATATATTTACAGAAGGTCAAATCTAAACTCTGCTAAAGTTGTCAATGATATTCATTTCACCTATGTTAAACAAATGTTAAAAACATGGTTTACAAAATATTGAGTAATACTTTATAATGGATTCAGCTAACACCTGCTGCTTCAGACTATAGCCAATATTTAAAATAGAAAAACTGGCTGGGAGAAGAGACTAAGGCACCTAAACAACAAGAGAAGATTAAATGTTTTAATATTTCTCAAGATCAAATTCTTGGTAAGGGTCAATTTGCTGAGGTAAAGACTCAGTCTACTTTTGATGAACATACATTATTGTTATGTCATATGACAGCCTTAAATGCTTGGAGAAAGATTCTAGTACCAGAACAGACAAATGATCCATATACTAACATTAATGCTTAGGCAAGGCTCAAAAAATCTTATACTGATTTTCTGCAAAGATTGACTAAAGCAGTAAGCAAAATTGTAACAGAACAGAAGTTAGGAAAAAAAACCCCTAATTTAATCTTTGCTTTTTGATAATAATAATTTAAAATGCAAAAGGGATACTTATGTCTCTAAAGATCAAAAAGAACATTCTAGAAGAATAGATCCAATATACAATTAATGCTGAATCCCTTAATTATAATGATGAGTCTTGGGAAGGACAAGAAGTTTCTAATACCATAAAGATAAATCAAGGTATTAAATGTCTTAATTGTGGTAAACCAGGCCATATGAGAAGGAATTGTACATAGGACACTTCTAGACCTAATGTTTCTTCTAGAAATAACACCAACAGAAGAATTTTGAATTATGCAGAAGATGTGGTAAGGACCAGCATTGGACCAAGAAATGTAGATCTAAAAGAGGAAAACTTTTACCATCAGAAAACACTTATTGGGGGCTTCAAGGAGCTTCCCAATCACAAGTCACAGAATCAAATATGGTTCAATCATTATCAGTCATTTTGAATGAAACTCCTCCACAGGACAATTAGAAGATCCATAAGAAACCATACTGCACTGGGCGATAGAATAACAGTAAAGGAGGAATCAAAATTTGTAAGAAAAATTATGAAATAAATATTCTGACAGAATTCATTTCTATTTTTATTTTTATAGAATGAAGTCTAATTTCTCTTATTTCAACTCCCTTCTCCCTCCTGACCCCTCTTATTCAGTCTTCAGCCTCCCTCCTCATCACCCATCAATCCCCTCCCCAGAAAGAACAAGAGGTCCCAAGGTGTATTAGCTCATCATTCCACTCCAGCAAGTCTTATTTCCTCATCCTAATATCAAGACAGGGATAGGTGTCCTCTGGAGGGAATGGGTTCCAAGATGCCAGTCATACACAGAAACAGTCTGAACCCTCTCCTTGAGGCTCCACACATTGTCCACGCCACTGGACAGTTACCTATCCTTGAAGAACTTAGTTTCTTTTCCTGTTGGTTCCCAGGTGGCTGTTCTTGATTCAGTGACCTCCCCAAAGTTCCAGCCAGTCATTGCTGTGAAAATTTTCCTCATAGTCCCTATCCCCTTGCTTATAAAGGGTTTCTCCCCCCCCACTATCTGCTGAACAGGAACTCAGCCCAGTGCTCAGCCATTTATCCCTGCCTCTACCTCTATTTATTCTTGGATGTAAGTACTGTGATGGCACTTAGGGGGGGGTTATTCATTTGATTATGGGGGATGTCTGTTTAGGCAACACCTTTGCTATTGGTTGGAGATTTAGGCAGAGACATCCTGTGAGTTTTTGGATGTTTCCCTAGCACCCAGTCTTTTTCCAACCCCATATTCCTTTATTAAGATCTCCATCTCTTTTTTTTCCTCTCTATCCTTGTTTCTCTCACTTAAACATCTCCTTTTCTCATGATTTGTTCCCACCTCTTTCTGTTTGCAACCTTTTATGCTTCCAATTAGCTAAGGAGATCTTTATTTTCTCTCCTTAGGGGACTCCCTGGATGTCTCTCTTAAGCTCCTTCAGATCCCAAGCTGTTCAGTGGTTGTGGTTTGCATCTTGGGTGTTCTTTACTGTTTGTATAAGGTCTACTAATGAGTGAGTACATCTCTTGCTTATCTCTCTGAGTTTTTGGTACCTCACACAAGAAGATTCTCCAAATCCATCCATTTGCCTTCAAGTTTTGGGATATCATTTTTTCTTACTACTGAGTAGTACTCCATTATGTAGATGTACCACAGCTGGTTAATCCTTTCCTCAGTTTAGGGGTGTCTAGATTGCTTCCAAGTTCTTGCTATTATGAATAATGCTGCTATGAACATAGTTAAGCTAATGCTTCTGGGGTATGGATATGTGTCTTTAGGGTATATGCCCAATAGAGGAATTGCTGGATCGTTGGGAAGATTGATTCTCAGTTTTCTGAGAAACCTCCATACAGTGTTCCAGAGTGGCTGAACATGCTTACATTTCCACCAACAATGGAGGAGTGTTTTCCTTGCTCTGCATCCTCTTCTGCACAGGCTGTCATCTGTGTTTTTAATATTAGCCATTGTGACATTGTGGTATCTCAAAGTTGTTTTGATTTGCATCTCCTCTCTGATGGCTAAAGATGTTGAGCATTTTTTTCAAGTATCTTTCAGCCATTTGTAATTCTTCTGCTAAACATTACCCTTTTAACTACTGAGCCATCCCTTCAACCTCCATTACTTATTTTTCATTATTAATAAAGTCTCATTTTTTTGGATGTATCCCCTTGTTCAAATGCCCTTCCCCTCCCACCCTTACAAATCATTCTTCTCCCCATATCCTTATCTCCTCCCCGGCAAGGACAGTAGGTCCCAAGGTCCCAAAGTGGCTTAGTTCAGCATCCACTCCAGGCAAATCCATTTTCCTCATCCTCACATCAAGACTGGCTCAGGTGTTCCTCTGGAGGGAATGGGCTCCAGTTCAAGGTGCTTGAGATCCCAAGCTGTTCAGTGTTTGTGGTTTGCAGTTTGGACATGCTTTGCTTTTTGTTTAAAGTCTGTTAATGAGTGAATACATCCCCTGCTTATCTTTCTGGGATTGTGAAACCTTGCTCATGAGGGTATTCTTCATATCCATCCATTTGCCTATAAATTATAGAATATCATTGTTTCTTACTGCTGAATAGTACTCTTTTGTGTAGATGTACCACAGTTTGTTAATCCAATCCTCAGTTGAGGGGCAACTTGTTAGTTTTTTGCACGTGGCACGTGAATGGAATCTCAACACCAGGAGTACCACACAAGAGTTTATTACAGCAGCAGAGATAGGGGCAGAAGGGAGCAGAGAGAAAAGAAAGGGAAGGGGCAGATGCTCGTGTGAGCCCTTTCTTTAAAAAGGGTGGGTGGGCCCATGTTTGCATCACCACACCCAGGGACATGATTGACACTGTTACATTTCAGATGAATGAAAGCTTTGGAAATCCTTATATTCCACCCATATATATATATATATATATATATATATATACATATATATATATATATAAACTGAGTTTATGGTCAGAAATGGGTCGTCGTGGTCTTGGCTACTTCCTGCTGACACAAGGACAGAGAGGTCTTTAGCTCATCTTGCTGACAGAATTGAAGGATTTGATCTAGGGCCATGAAGTTGTTCCCTGGAGATCGGAAAAAAATATGAGTTAGTAATAGAGCTTTGGGAGTGACTAAGGGGAAAGGAGTTTGGTAGTAAACTTTGAGTTAGCTGGGTGTGTGAATGGTTCTTTTCTTTTGTTAAGGGATTCTATTGTCTGCAGTGATAGAGCTTTGGGAGTGACAGGCTAAAGGGAAAGGAGGGAAGAAAGAAACTTGGAAGTAAACCTTGAGTTAGCTGCATTGTGTGAATGGTTCCTTTCTTCTGCTAAGGGATTCTATTGTCTGCTGCCTACATGTTAACATCTGTGGATCCTTGCTAGGTCTGGTAAAGGGAAAGATTAAAGTTTCCTGTATTTTGCCTACCTGGACTCCTGCAGGATGGTGGGAATGGTCTTTGTTTTACCTGCAATGCATCCTCAGGGAGTGGCTGCTTTAGCTGCAGAGTTGAATGACCCTTTGTTTACCTGGGTTTCCAAGTGGACTTCCTGGGGCCCTTTTGTTTACCATCTTGGCTTCTGCTCTGGCCGGCTGCAAAGGAAGCTTGGAGCTGTTTTTTTTTTTTTAAGATTTCGGGTCTCTTGTCAGGCTATTTTGAGGAGGGTGGATAAAAGGTTTAAGATTAGACAAATAAATCCAATGTGGGAAGCCTCCAAGTTTAGCGGCTGTAAGAGTTGTCAGAATTACTCTATATGGTCCTGTCTACTTTGGAGTGAAGGAAGAAGGTTGGTGACTTGGAGAAGAAAGTAAAACTTGATCTCCACTGTTAACTCAAGGTGGGAAGGATGAATCAGAACATGGTTTGGGGGGGAGCCATCTGCAAAATCCCACAAAAGCAAAGGAGTGGAGGAAGCAGATTGTCAGGAAGGTATGGGGTTTTAGGAGACAGTCCAGGTAGTAAAACAGGTCTTCCATACAGAAGTTCAAAGGGTGAGATATTCAGAGGTTTTTTGGGGATAGCTCTAAGTCTAAGCAGGGCTAGAGGTAGTAACTTTAGCCAGTCTAAATGGAATTCTTGTGACATCTTAACAAGGATGTCTTTTAAAGAATGGTTAGTTCGTTCTACTTTGCCAGATGACTGAGGTCTATATGGAATATGGAAATGCCAGGGAATGTTGAGAGCCCTAGATAATCTTTGGGAAATTTGTGAAGTAAACTCAGGACCATTGTCAGATTGAAGAGAAGCAGGAATTCCAAACCTGAGAATTATTTCTTGAAGAAGAATGTCAGAAACTTTTATTACATGTCCTGAATGCCTCCACCCAACCAGAAAAGGTATCCACAAATACTAATAGATATTTGACCCATCTGACTGTGGGCATTTGGGAAAAGTCTAACTGCCAGCTAGTTCCTGGGATAGACCCCCTGGCCTGGTAGGTAAGGAAGGGATTGCTACGGTATTTGGAATTAGGGTCAGTCTTTTGACAAATTGCACAAGAGGCAGTGATAGATTTTAAGAATTGTAGATCTTCAGAGGTAGGTTGGAGATGAATCTTAATGAAGTGAGCTAATGCCTGATTGTTAGGGTGGAAAAGTTGATGCAGATAGGACAGAATCTCCCTAGTACTGGGTGGCTGCATGGTTTGCAGTATGGGTTATAGTGTGTGCATTCCCTGGGGTGAAGATGGTGAGTTTAGGCCAGTTCCCTGAAGAGCTGCTGCTCTGGCTACCTGATCCGTTCTGTTGTTTCCCTTTGAAATGGTGGAGCCATCTGTCTAATGAGATCCACAGTGGATAATACCTATTGCTTCAGGGAAGTTGGAAGCCTGTAACAGTGCTGTGATATGGCTGGAATTAAGAATTGAACTTCCCTTTGTTATGAGGAGCCCACGCTCCTTCCAGATAGCAGCATGGGACAAGAGAATATGAAAAGCATATTTGGAGTCTGTATAAACATTTAGAGACTGTCCTTCTGCCAGCTGGAAGGCTCCTGTGAGTACAATCAATTCAGCTTGTTGGTTTGTGATCTGAGGAGGCAAAGCACCGACTTCCACAGTGTCTGTGTCAGACACGATGGAATAGCCTGCCTTTCACACTCCCTCATGCAAAAATGAACTGCCATCTGTATACCAAGTATAAGTGGCCTGAGGCAATGCACGCTTCTGTATATGCAGAGGGTGAGGCAGTAGCTCTTCTAATATTTCAATGCAAGAATGGGAAAGGGTGTGTTCCTGGCTAGGGCAGGGGAGGAGATTGGCAAGATTTAGTGGTGGGCAAGCCTGAAAAGTGAGTCTGGGATCTTCCACTAAAGCCACTTGAAGGGAAAGGACCCAGAGGGTAAGGTTTGTAGACTCTTATAAGTAAGAAGGTGGGACAGGTTATAATGAGAGAAGACAGTCAGAGGTGACCCAAAGGTTAGCTTCTTTGACTCTCAGATGAGGAGCTCGGTAGCTGCTAGAGCATGTATGCATGGAGCCCATCCCTGAGCAGTGAGATCTAATCTCTTTGATAGATAGGCTACCAGAGCAAAGGAAGGTCCTAGCTAGTGACCCAAAACACCAAGAGCAAAGTCTTGTTTTTCTGTTACATACAGGGATAAAGGTCAAGTTAGGTCTGGTAGGTGGAGGGCTGGAGCCTGGAGCAGAGCCTGCTGGAGTCTTTGAAAGGGCTTTACGACAGGATGAAGAAGGGGTTCCCATGGAGATCTTAACACTGCCTCATACAAGGAACGTGCTAGAAGGGAAAAGGTTGGTATCCAGGACCTTAGGAAACCCGCTATTCCCAGAAATGATAGAATCTCTTCCTTTGTAGTAGGAGCTGTCAAGGACTGAATTAACTGCTTTCTAACTACAGTAATAGCTTTGTGAGGTGGGGTAATAGTCACACCTAGGTAGGTGACCTGGGGGTAGACAACTGGACTTTGGAGGATGAGACCCCATAACCCTTGATAGACAAAAAGTTCAGGAGGGCAATAGTGTCAGTTTGACTATCCTGCAACGAGGGACTGCAGACAAGAATATCATCTACATATTGTATAACCTTTGATTTGGGGAGAGACAGACATTTCAGGTCTGAGGCTAGGGCCTGACCAAACAGATGTGGGCTATATCTAAACCCCTGCAGTAATACAGTCCAGGTGAGTTGTATGGACAGATGATTTTCAGGATCAGTCCATGTGAAAGCAAAAATATTCTGAGACTGTGTGCTAAGTGGTATAGAAAAGAAAGCATCTTTTAGGTCTAGGACAGAAAAGTGAGAAGTTCCTGAAGGAATAGTGGACAGCAAAGTATAGGGGTTTACTACTATAGGGTGGAAGGGGACTACAGCCAAGTTAATGAGCCTGAGGTCCTGAACTAAGCGATAGGCACCGTTAGGCTTTTTGACTGCAAGGATGAGGGTGTTAAAAGAAGAAGAAGCAGGACAGAGTAACTGTTTTCTTAAGAGATCAGTAATAATAGGTTTAAGCCCTTGAAGACTTTTCAGTGACAATGGATACTGAGCCTATGCTATGTACCTGGTAGGATCCTGCAACTGGATCACTATTGGTGGGTGATGCTTAGCCATGGAAGGATTCTGCATGTCCCACACTTGTGGGTCCACCTGTGAGGCTGGAAAGGGGTAAGGAGGGGTAGAACTTACAGGCTAATTGGATAGTAAAAGGAGCAGAGGAACAGTTGGAACAGCAGGCGAGTCTGGGTTTAGGCGAATGTGATCACTAAGTGAAATGAAAGCTCTCACTTTTGCTAAGAAATCTTTTCCCATCAAAGCTGTTGGAAAACTTGGCATAACTAAAAATGACTGAGTAATAGGAATTCCTCTAAAAATGCAATTAAGCGGTGGTGTCTGATAAGGTCGCATGTATTTGCCTCCTACCCCGACAATTGTAAGGCCTGAGAGAAAGAGTGCACCCCAATACTCCTGCAGAACTGGGAATGCCGCTCCACTGTCCATCAGGAAAGAAGTGGTCTGGCTAGAAACTTCAATATTCACCAGAGGTTCTCTCTGCATGATAAAGTTTGCCAGACCAAGAGGGCCTGGGCACCATCATTCATCCTTGGCCAGTCTCAGTACATTATGTACCTCATCCAAGCTTGCTGTGTCCCCACCCTTTGATGTTGGGCAGCAGCTGCCTGGCCAGTGGTGTCTATAACACTTAGGACATGACTGGGATGACCTCCGTGGTGGATCTGGACATGAGCAACAATAATGGCCTATGCGACCACAGTGGAAACAAGCACCTGAGTGCTTTTCTGAGTGCTTTTGTCTGCTCACCCTGGGAGGTGGTGGTGGAGGGGCTGGCTTGATCACCTCCTCCAACAGGAGGTATTTCTCCTGCCAAATTCTCTCATCTCTCCAGTGATACACCTTAAATGCAAGCGTCAATATGTCTGCTTGTGGAGTTAATGGGCCCCTCTCAAGAGATCTAAGCTTGGCCTTTATGTCTGGGTAGCTTTGATTAAAGAAAAGGGTCATAAGAAGCTATCTTCCCTCTGTGCTCTCTGGATCTAAATTTGTGAACTGCAAGAGTGTATTTGTAAGGCACTCTAGAAACTGGGAAGGATTTTCCTGTTTATCTTGAATCACCTCCTGCAGTTTCTCAAAACTGACTGGCTTCAGGGCAGCTCTATGCAAACCCGCCAGCAAATAGGTCACAAAATTGGCCCTAGCTACAATTCCCCTTTGTGTATTATAATTCCAATGTGGATCGACATGTGGAACCACCTCAGCTCCTGGGGGAGTGTGCTAAATTTGTTTGACGAACCTCAACTGCATGTATTCTGGCCTGCTCCCAAACTCGCCTGTGCTCCTCAGGTAAAAGACTATTGGTTAAAATTGTATATACATCGTGAAAGGTGAGGTCATAGGATTGGGTTAAGTACTGAAATTCTTTTATAAAGGCAGTAGAATTCATACTGTAAGAGCCTAACTTCTTTGCAACCTGGGAAAGTTCAGACAAAGGAAAGAGAGTATACACTTTAACTATCCCATCCACACCCACTACTCCCGAAGAGGTAGAATTGGATCAGAGTCCTTAGAGGCTTGAGAGCAGGTGATAGGCAGAGAGAAAGGGGCAGTGGAGTGTGTTGAGGTCTAAAGGGTGGAGGGTCATTTGCAAGATCCAGTGGAAGATGAGAATCATCAGGGTCTGAGGAAGTGGCTAACAGCAGGCAAGCAGGAGAACAAGAACTTAGATGGGAAGGCTTAGAACTTAAGTAAGAGAAAGCTTGTATATAGGGGAACTCTTTCAATCTGCCAGTTCGCTGGTAATAATTAGATAATTCCTGCAAAATATCAGAATCCAGGGTGCCATTAGGTGGCCACTTTAGATTATTGTCTAAGGGATATCCAGGCCATTTCTTTGTACAATAATAAATCAGCTTGGTAGTATCTAAATAGGGCATAAGGCTAAGAGGTCTTAATGCATCTAGCACGTACCGTAAGAGTGAAGATGGGGATATGGATTTTGCTGGCTTATTTCCCATGCTGAAACTTAAGGGGAATATGGAACCAGCAAGCGAGATTCGTCACCCCTGCAAACTGAATCCACAAGGAAGTGGTCCCACAGCAGACTAGCTCGTCAGCAGGCACGTGTAGGCTGCTCGGACAGTGCCCCAACTCAACCGCACATATCTCTAAAGACCTGTCAGGCAGAACAGAGAGTGCCAGGATATTACACACACACACAGTGAGATAAAGTGGACTCGTCAGTCCCCAAAATCACATGCCCACAACCTGTTCATGGTGTTGCCAGCAAAAAAAATACCCCTGAAAGGTGCCAGTGTAATTCCAACTAGGGCAGGTCCCTGGATGAAACTGTAGTGCAGGGGAAAAAAAAGCCAGTGTTTGCTAATGAAAAGGAACAAATCATGACCAAATGAAGATTGGGAAGCTGTTCCTCCATGAAACTAGTTCACGTTTATGCCGACTGAGGGGGGTAACTCACCAATCAAAGTTGGTGGTGTGTGAGTACAGTCCACGACCAGGCAGATGGAAGGTGGTCTCCGGTGGAGGGTCGAACAAGGGTCCCCAGTACCTATGCGAGCTTAGTTTTTTGCACATGGCGCGTGAATGGAATCTCAACACTGGTAGTACCACATAAGAGTTTATTACAGCAGCAGAGATAGGGGCAGAAGGGAGCAGAGAGAGAAGGGGAAAGAGTGGGGGCTCATGTGAGCCCTTTCTTTAAAAAGGGTGGGTGGGCCCATGTTTGCATCACCACACCCAGGGACATGATTGACACTGTTACATTTCAGGTGAATGCAAGCTTTGGAAATCCTTACACAACTAGGTTGTTTCTAGATTCTTTTTTTTCTTTCTTTTTTCTCTTTATTTTTTTTATTATGAATAAAGTCACATTTTCTATCCGTGTATATCCTCATTCAAAGTCTCTTCCCCTTCCCACACCTTCCAGTCACACTCTCTTCTCCACATCTCCCCTCTCTTCCCTTGCATGGGCAGGAGGTCTCAAGGTCCCAATATTGCTCAGTTCAGCATCCACTCTTGGCTGATCCAGTTTCCTTGCCCCAACATCAAGACTGAGTCAGGTGTTCCTCTAGAGGGAGTGGGATCCAAGGTGCCACTCCCAGTTGTTTCAGATCCAAGACCTGAGCTCAGTTCCCAAAGCCAACATCAAACAGTTCACAACTGTCTGTAACTCTAGCTCTGGGCTACTTGACTTCCTAGTCAGTCCTCCTTGGATATTAATGAATGCACATGAACAAAGACACACAATGAAATAGAGAGAGAGTGATAATAAATAAGTAGATGAATATGATTGATGATAAAGAAGATAGATAATAGATAGATATGATATGATAGATAGGTGATAGAAGATAGATATGGTGATGAACATAGATATATAGATATATAGACAGAGATTTATTTATTTATTGATTGATTGGTGATAAATAAATAAACGAATCTTTAGAGGCTCAGCTATTAATAATACTCACAGTTCTTGTGGAGGACCAGGTTTGGTTCTCAGGACTCACATCAGAAATAATTCTAGTTTCTGGAGATCCTGTGACCTCTGGCCTCTGAGAACACCTATACATATAGGGTCACATAACACACATATACATAGATACTCACAAATAAAAATAAATGAATAAATACTTTGTAATATTTTAATATGAGTTCTTTTGAAAAGAAGTTACCATGGCCACTTAAGGTGACTCCTATTGTTAGTTTCGCACATGAGAGCAAGTACACACTAACAAGGCCACACACTAGAGTTAATTTAAGAGAGGAGTCTCAGGCAGATAATGAAGTAGAGAAGTCAAGGGATAGAGAAGGAAAAGGAACGGAGCATGCGCTCACAGCCACTTTTAAGGGAAGGGGCATGCATGGGTATGCATCATGGGTCCAGGGAGGTGCCTCCAGGTCCAGGGAGGTGCTTCCATATGCAGTGCCACAGTGTCTATGTAGCCACACCCAGGGGTGTGCCTTTGTACCAGGTGCATCCCACCTGAGCCGAGGGGCTCAGCCATGTGGAATGCCAGGAATTCCTACATATCACCATTTTGTTTATTATATAAAAAAATCTAGGTTTATAGGGGCAGGGTTGTTGCAGTCTCTGTCTGACTGCTTCCTGCTGACACAGGGACAGAGATGTCTGGATTCGGAGATGCAGCTTATCTTGCTTTTAGATCGAGGACTTGAGTCACAGGGCCGTGTTTTCTGGAGCTCGGAAAAAATAATGAGTTAGTGAGATAACTTTGGGAAATGATAATATAGTGAGTGGTGTACTCTGCTAGTTTTGGAGATGGAAAAAGGATTTTAAGAGGGGGTAGGAAATGGTCTGTTTTACCTTAAGAGGGGGTAGGAAATGATCTGTTTTACCTGCATTGGGTTTGTTTCTTTTGGTCTTGGGGGGGTATTTGTTTTACCTGTATTGACTTTGAAAATGACTCTTGAAAAGCAGCTGTGGAAGTGGGGAGGGTTGAGCCAAAATACCTTGGAGTTGTTTGTTGACCTTCATCTTAGAAGCAGGCTGGAATGGAAAACTCAGAAATAGGGGATTTTAGAGAAATGATTTATATTTGGTGGTTCACCTGGGAGACTGGAAGACTGAAACTGACAGGTTGAAGCAAAGTGAATAGAGGTGGCTAGAGCAGTTGGCAGTCTGAATTTAGGCGAAATGTTATTTGCTTTTTATTTTGACAATGGAGAGGCTAGAAAGAGAAGTGAGACTCTAAAGTTCTTGCCTGCAGGACTGAGAGTGTATGGTTTTTAGTATCCACAAGGAGACTACTCAAGGCCCCGTCTTTGCAATGAGGGTGATCAGCTTGGGGAAGCCTTGGCTGCATTAACTGCCCACAGTCAGACCTTAGTTGGGAGTGATCTTTGTGTAATGTCTCTTTGTTGCTCGGGGTTAGGAGACATTCACTTAGACCAGCATTCCCTTGAGGGAGTCTTAGACAAGGCCTGAGCTTGCCTCTATGAGGCTAAGCAAGAGCAAGGCAGTAGCTGGCCAGACAGCTTTTGTCAGCAGGCAGCATCTCTCCTGTGATATGTCTTAAAAGCCAACTTTTGCCTGGAGTCTCTTTTTAAGGTCTAGGTTTTAGCTCCAATGTCAGGTTAAAAAACAGATCATGCACTCAGGGATCTAGTATGAGCTGCGCCTATTTTTAAACTCGCCTTTAGTCTATAACCTAATTTGAATTTATCTGAGAAAATTTGCCAACTTTTATTATCTTATCTATGGCAGTTGCCTTTTGTAGAGGGAAAACTGGATTCGTGTGGCCACAAAGAGAAGAATGGATAGCTAGAAAGGAAAGTTTAGTGATGAAATATGAAAAGAAATAGGAAAACTTTTATGAACAGAGAGCTAGAAGAGGTTTAGAGCTGATGAAAAAAGAGAAAAGACAGGAAAAACTCTTTTTATTTCCCCATCACTTGCAAAAGTGAGCCCTCATAAAGTATCGGGGTTAGTGAGACGTTAGGTGGCTATTTTGAGTAATCTAAGGGATAACTAATCCATTTTGTAAAATACAGATAAGCTTGGTAGTATCTAGATAAAGGCTAAATGGTTTTAATGCCTCCATCCCAAACCATAATGGTTAAGATGGAGCTGCTGGCTGCCTGGCTGGCATTATTTTCCATTGTCGAAATCTAAGGGAAGTACATTCCCAGCTGCTTGATCATCACCAAAGCACCGCTGGGTCTGCAGGGAAGCAGATCCACAGTAAAAGGTCCATCAACTCTTTAGTGCTTTCCATCTTGACATGTCCCAACCCACCTGCACATGTGCCTCTGAGTGTTTGTCAGCCCAAAGAGGGAGTGCGAGGAACTTACACAACACAATGCAATAACGAAAAACTCGTCAGCTTTTCAGAACCACGTGCCTGCAACCTTTCCATGGCATCACCGGAAGGTGCCAGTGTAAATCCCCTCATGGGACCATGTCCCTGGACATTTTGTAGTAATGGGAAAAAGCCAGGAGTGTGTGTTTGTCTGGAGATGGGTAAGCACTTACCAATTAAATCTGCTGGTGTTCGAATATTGTGGCGCTGGGCAGATAAAAGGTGTGTGGCGTTGCAGTGAACCTTGAGATCAGGTTTTCTTAGCTTTTGTGCTCAGGAGGGAACCTATCAGATTCACAGCAGCAATGTTAGTTCCATGCATGAGAGCAAGTACACACTAACAAGGCCACACACTAGAGTTAATTTAAGAGAGGAGTCTCAGGTGGGTAAAGAAGCAGAGAAGTCAGGGGACAGAGAAGGAAAAGGAATGGAGCATGTGCTCGCAGCCACTTTTAAGGGAAGAGGCTTGCACCGGTATGTGTCATGAGTCTAGGGAGGTGTTGGGAGCCAAAGCCAACTTATTTTTTAGCTCCTATAGCTAGCCAGCAGTCATTTGCCAGAAGGCTCATTCCCTATTGTTTGCAGCTTAACCATGACTCCTGACAGTCTGGCCTGACCCTCTTAGCTCAGCAGGTGACATCCTCCAGCCTTCTCCTGCAGCTCCCCTAGCCCAGCAGGTGACACCCTTTAGATCCTCAACAGATAACAGATAAATTTCCATACTCTCCCTCAAAGGCTTGCCACATTCTTTTGTATTTCCCACCCCCTTCCTCCCAGCTACCTACATGACAGAGATTCTGTATAAATATTACTTGTCACAATAAAGCTTTGGAGGACTTGAACAGAGAGATTTGTCTTGTCCTTCTGTTCTTTGTGTTCCTGCCTTCCATTTGATTCCTTCCCAGGTCTAGGTCCATGCTGATGACCCTGCTGGCCAGGTCAGGGAGGTGCCTCCGGGTCCAGGGAGGTGCTTCCATATGCAGTGCTGCAGGGTCTATGTAGCCATGCCCAGGGGCACTCCTTTGTGCAAGGTGCATCCCAACTGAGCAGAGGGTCTCAGCCATGTGGAATGCCAGGAATCCCTACATATCACCATTTTGGCACCTCCCTGGACCCATGATGCATACTTGTGCATGCCCCTTTCCTTAAAAGTGGCTGCGAGCATGTGCTCAGGTCCTTTTCTTCTCTGTCCCATGACTTCCGTCTCTCTCCTCTGCCTCTTCACCCAGCTGGGACTCTTCTCTTAAGTAATCTCTAGTGTGTGGCCTTGTTAGTGTGTACTTGCTCTCACACATGGAACTAACACATACAATCAACTATAGGAGGAAATAAATAGAGTGACTCTGATATTTCTTAAGCTAATGTGCACAGACCAGTGAATTGGCTGAGGAGATGAAAAGGCTTGCTGCACAAGCCTGGTGATTGGAGTTCAATCCCTGGAACTCTTGTGAAAAAGCAAGATGCACTAGAAAATATGTAATTCTAGCACTCCTTTAGAAATGGAAATGAGAGACTCACCTGGAAGTTTGTGGGCCAGCTAGCTTGGGGTACACAGCACACCAAAGAGAATTTGAAAGACCCTGTTCAGCAAGGTGGAATGAGAGACCTGGCTCATGTCTCTCTCTGTCTCTGCCTCTATCTCTCTCACACACACACACTTGCACAATAGTAATAATAACTAATCAATAAAATTTTAATGTATAAAACTGTATCTCAGCTGTAGAGTGCTTAACTCTACAGGTTTTTTGTTTTTGTTTTTTGTTTTTGTTTTTTTTTTTACAATATTTCCAAGTTTTCAGCTAAATAGACACTACAAAAATAAAAATAATAAAAATTGTGGATGAAATATGAAGCTCAGTTGCAGGAGTACTCACCTAGCACACAAGAAGTGTGAATTTCATCTGCAATACAAAATAAGCCAGATGTGGTGTTGTAGACCTATCACCCCAGCATTCTGTGGGTAAAAACAGGAGAATCAGAAAAAAAAGATCATCTTTGGCTATAAATAAAGCTTAAGACCTGGACCATATGAGATTTTGACATAAGAAATAAGACCAGAAAGACAGTGAAGGGTCAGAAAAAAAATTTCTTTTTGGTTCTGAATCCCTTTTTTTAATTGGTTTATTTAGGGTTTTGGGCTTTAGTTCCTTAAGATCTCTATATGCTTTAGAGATCATACATAGGTATAAATATAACCAAAGGAGTAACATATCTGTTTGACAAAAGTTTAAGTCACTGAAGAAAGAAATTGAAGAGGATATTAGAAAATGGAAAGATCTTCCATGTTCATGAATAGGTAGGATCAACATAGTAAAAATGGCAATTTTACTAATAGCAATCTACAGTTTCAATGCAATTCCCATTAAAATCCCAACACAATTTTTTACAGACCTTGAAAGAACAATACTCACTTTTATTTGGAATAAAAGGAAAGCCAGATTGCCAAAACAGTTTTGCTCAACAAAAGAACCTCAGGAGGCATCACCATCACCAACTTCAAGTTATACTATATAACTACAGTAATAAAAATAGTCTGGTACTGGCATAAAAACAGACTTGTGGATCAATGGAATCAAATTGAAACCCCAACCTTAACCCACACACCTATGAACACCTGATCTTTGACAAAGAGGCCAAAAATATTCAATGAAAAAACATAGTATCTTCAACAAATGGTGTTGGCATAACTGGATGATAGTGTATAGAAAAATGCAAATAGATCTATACCTATCACCCTATACAAAACTCAAATCCAAGTGGATAAACGGCCTCAAAATAATTCCAGCTACTTGGAACTTGATAGAAAAGAAAGTGGAAAATATCCTCCAATGTATTGGCATAGAGGATCACCAGTATCACAGACTCTAAGAACAACAATCAGTAATTTGGACCTCCTGAAACTCAGAAGATTCTTTACAGTCAAGGACACAATTAATAAGACAAATTGACAGCCCTCAGAATGGCAAATGATTTTCATCAACCCTACAAGTGACAGAGGTCTGACAGATTTCTATAAATGAACAAAATTAAAAAAACAAATAGATAACATTTTAACTCAAGGTTTACTGAATACTAGGGTTGGCATATGAATAATAATACAACAATTATGGTGCACAAAATGGCCAATAAAGGGGTTGAATATTTAAATTCTAGGAATTAGAATCCTATTACAGTTATAAAAACAAAGCGTAAGATGACTTAAATGCATAGGACCAGGACAAAAAGGAAGTCTTTTAACAAAGGCCTTATCCAAAGAGAAATTGCAGACTTTAGAACAGCTGATAGAGGAGAAGCAAAATGCTCAGCATATTGAAAAATTTACCAACCCTTGGAATTCTTCTGTAATTGTTATTAAAAAATTACAAAATAGAAAAATGGTAACAGATCTAAGAGCAATAAACCAGGTGATTTAGCCAATTAGCTCTTTATCATCTGGAATTTCTTTGCCTTACCTGTTACCTAAAGAATAACCTATTACTGTTATTGACTTAGAAGACCTTTTTTCTTTTCTTTAATTTATTTTTATAGAATAAAATCTTTTTTATTTATTTATCCCTTTGTTTTAACTCCCTTCCTTCTCCTGACCCCTCCTAGTCAGCCTTCAGCCTCCCTCTTCCCCATCATCCCATCCCCTCCCCAGAAAAGGCAAGAGGTCCCAATACCTCTACAAGAACAGGACAAACAATTGTCTTTACAGTACCCACTTATAATAATTCTTGGCCTATAAAAAGATATTAGTAAAGAGTTCTCCTTTAGGAAATGTCAAATAGTTCTACTCTGTGCCAATATTTTGTACAACTGTTAGAAGTGATACATAAGTAATTCTCACAATCTATCATTTACCACTACATGGATGATATCTTATTGAATGATTAAAATATAAATACCTTAGAAAGAATGTTTTAAGAAGTGAAACAATTACTACTTGGGGATTAAATTTCTCCTGAATAAATACAAAGGGGAGTTCTATTAATTATTTAGGATATAAAATAGGTCTATAGAAAACAGATTTTAAAAGGTGAAAATCAGAAGAGGTAGATTATGAACTTTTAATGACTTTCAAAGACAGGAGACATTTATAACAAAGGGTCTATTATTGGAATAAAAAATTATGGACAAAATAATTTGTTCAAAACCTTAGATGGTGATAAGAACTTAAATCTTCCAAAAATATTTTCAGCTAAAACTGAGAAAGAATTGGCTTTGGTGGAAAAAAATTTCAAGATGCACATATAAATCATGTGGATCCAGACCTTAATTATATTCTGATTATTTTACTCTCTAAGCATTCTTCTACAGGAATTCTAATTGGACCGGATATTTTTACCACATAAACAATAAGAAAGTAAAAAAGATTTCTGACTTGATTTTTTTTTAAAACTTTATTTATTTATTTGCCTTGGTGTTTGCCTGGAACTGGAACTACAGACAGTTGTTAGCTGCCATGTGGGTGCTGGGAATCGAACCCGGGTCCTCTGGAAGAGCAGATGGTGCTCTTAACCGCTGAGCCATCTCTCCAGCCCCTCTGACTTGATTTTTAATGGAAAATTAAGGCTTCATAAATTGACAAAAATGGTTCAAGCAGCATTTGTTGAACCATTAATTAATGAATAAATTGATCAATTATGGGCAGAAAGTAAATCCTATATACAGCAATTTTGGGAAGAAATTAACAATATATATTCCCAAAGCAAAATAATTCAATGTGTAAATGAAAATAACTGAATTCCACCTCATGTTGTATAGGATACACCAATTTCTGGAGCCCATACATTTTATACTGGTGCAAACAAATTAGGAAAGTCAGGTTGCAAATCAGAAAACTTAATGCAGTGTCTCAAAGCCTTATAATTATAGCTAAAGCTTAGAATTATATGCTATTTTATAATGGTATTAATGGTTTTTATAGAATATCTTCATTAAGTTACTGACTTTCAATATGCAGAAATAATTGTTTTATGAATTGAAACTGCTCACTTTACTTCTGATAATATATAATTAAATTTGTTATTTATACAATTACAGGAAACCTTCAGAAAGAGAAATAATTTCATATATATAACACACATCAGATTTCACATGGGTCTGCTCAGTTCTTTATTACAAAGTAATGATAAAGTTGATCAATTATTAATAGAAAACATGTTGGAAGCCTCCAAATTTTATTAGAAACATCATGCTAATAGTAAAGGACTAAAAATAGGCTGTCTATCACTTGGCACCAAGTCAAAAAAATTGTAAGGAAATGTCCTACTTGCTCCTTCTATAGCCAGTAACTATTACTTACAGGACTTAATTATAAAGTTATACAAAGAAAAAAGATTTTAAAGATGTATGTTTTTATTTTACAGAGTTTGTAAAATTAAAATATGTATACCATACTATTGATAATTATAAAAAATTTCAATGGGAAACTTCTTCGAGCTCTGAAAGGGCTTATTCTGTAATTATATACATGAAATCATGGCCATTATGGCCATACCTATATAAATTAAGAATGATATGTTTCCAGGATATGGTTCCTCAAAAATGAAACAATTTTATGTACATTACAATATAAAGTACATTACAGGTATACCACACAATCATAAAGGACAATCAGTTATCAAAAGATCTAATTATACCTTAAAAGAGATGCTTTATAAACAGGAAGAAGGAGCAAAACCACCAAGAGATAAATTGCATGATACCTTACTAACTTTGAATTTTCTTAATGCTGATGAGAAAGAAACAATAACTGGGGAAAGACATTGGATAACAGAAATAACAGAAAAACTTCTGAGCTTGTTCAACTTATTTACTTCAAAGATGTGATGACCTCAGAATGAAAACCAGCATTTATTATTCATTGTGGAAGAGGTTATGCTTTTGTTTCCACAGGAGATAAAAATCATGAGTACCAACAAAATTAATATAAATTCAGTTTCAAAAGGAGACACCTCTTGAAGAGGAGGAGTTATGGCTGTTTTATTAATATGACAACTCTATAAGCAGTAAAAAACTTACTTAACTAAGATTGGGGCAAGGTTTTGTTTTTATCTTTACAGGAAAAATAAATATCTTCAAGAATTTCAAAAATCATTGGACACCTATATGTTTAAAGCTGAAAGAAAATAAATTTTGAAAAGGTTTACAAGCAAAAAAAATATTAGATCTATTGGTACCAATATACTCTATAGGGCAAATTCTCACTGCTTAATATCTCTTTAACCTTTAGAAAATTGTGGTCCCAATTTAATTACAAATCAAGCTGGCTTTGGGGGTTGGAGTGCCTTTCTCTTTCTCTAAACCCAAGTATGTTGGGGGTTAAAGAAAAAAATTAAGAGATTCTGTCTTAAAGCAGAAAAGCCACTTGGAATGGGACAGAAGACAACCAATATATAGAAACTATTGTTATTATAATTTTATTTCTAATTCTGTTTCTCTCTGTACTTATTCTTGACCTTAAAAACTTTTCATTCTATACACTTCTTTCCAAAAAGTTTTTCACAATAAATAAATTCTCCTAACGCAATCTCTAAAGTGTCCAGAAAGAAGATGGGGGCCCCACCATAATGATATTTCTTACACCATGTAATGATTTGTTCTGGGCTACAAACTGTTCAAGAAAGATGCAAGATGGCTTACCAAGATTATACATCACATAATATCTCTATCCATACCTTTAGATAGCCCCACCAAGTACTCTAGAAGAAGCTACAAATTTTATAGTCCATCCTTTGCTATTCAACCACTGTTTTTGTTTTGTACAGGACTCCACAGAGACAGCATCACCCCCAGACATCAAGAAGCAAGTCTAAGAGAAACTATGACCTATGCTCTTTGTTCCTACAAGTTTTGTCTTCTAAGGGTTATGTATAATTATCATTTTGTTAGGGTGGTTATTAGTTAAATTTGGGATGAGGATGGAATAATAAAATTAGACTTATGAATCCTTTTTGAAGAAGAAATGAGGAAGAAAAGATAGGAAAGATTTGGTAGATTATTATATTTACCTGTAATAAAATTTAGCTAATGATTAGCCATAGATAATTTATACTGGTACAAATTCTTGTATATTGATATAAATGTGAAATTATTTTCTATGTATATTTAAGATAATTTCTATCTTGATACAAATTCAAATCTATATTTGTCATAAGTGTACATGCTTCTACATCTTTTTAAAATATTTTGACATTACTTATATTAAGCATATTATCATTTGCATTATTGAAATTCTATTTCTGTGTGTTATATTTGTCATGGTATAATACTCTACCTCTGTTTAAGATATTTTGTATATTAATATATATTAAAAATATTGTTGTCAATACTCAGTTTAATTTGGAATAACAAGAAACCAGAAATGCCAAAACAATTTTGATCAATAAAAGAACCTCATAAGGCATCACCATCCCAGATTTCTAATTATACTATAGAGCTACAATAATAAAAACACCTTGGCACGGGCACAAAACGGACTTGTGGATCAATGGAATTTAATT
Organism: Sigmodon hispidus; assembly: GCA_004025045.1. Classification (NCBI taxonomy): domain Eukaryota; kingdom Metazoa; phylum Chordata; class Mammalia; order Rodentia; family Cricetidae; genus Sigmodon; species Sigmodon hispidus. Next base: position 70,210 of record PVIH01004226.1, read on the forward strand.
GAAACCATAACATTCACCCACACACCTGTGAATCCTGATTTTTGACGAAGAGGCTGAAAATATTCAACGGAAGAAAGAGAGTATCTTTAACAAATGATGCTGGCATAACTAAAGGTGGTGTGTAGAAAAATGCAAATAGATCCAAATCTATTACCACAAACTGACATCCAAGTGGATCAAAGACCTCAACATAGAGACCCCATCCAGAGATGAGCAGGTTCTGGTGCCTGATCCCCATTCGGAAAGTTGCTTTCGAGGACCAGGGTCAATCTGTAGAGCCTGATCCCAGACTCTGCTTCACAGAGACTAGGGTTTGGTGCTGAGGGGCTCCTCCAGCCACACCTAAAAAAGGGAGCATTACAAGGCCGGCCCCACCTCCAGAGCAAACTGCATCATCAGAGAAGGAGTGAGGCTTTGAAATTTAGACCCTTGTCCAGAGTAGAGTCAGAGATTGAGCAGACCCCTTGTTCAGAGGAGACAGAAGACACATAAAACCCTCTTGCCACAACTGACTAGGTGTTGGGAGCCAAAGTCAACTTAGCCATATTTTATAAGTTAGCTCCCCTACAGCTAGCCAGCAGTCTATACCCTAGATAGCCAAATACCAGAAAACTACACACCATTACTGTTAAGCTAAACCATGATCCCAGGCTTTCTCTTTGACCTTCTCAAATCAGCAAGGTGACCTTCCCCAGGCCCTCAACTGATAACAGATAGATTTCCATATTGATTCTACCCTGTCTGTTACTTTCCCTCACAGGCTTGCTACATTCTTTTGAATATCCCACCCCTTTCCTCCCAGCTACCTGCATGGCAGAGATTCTGTATAAATATTGGCTGTAATAATAAAGCTTTGGAGGACTTGATCAGAGAGATTTGTCTTGTCCTTCTGTTCTTTGTGTTCCTGCCTTCCATTTGCTTCCTTCCCAGGTTCAGTTCCATGCTGAAGACCCTGCTAGCCGGGGCAAATTGATGCCCAGCATGTCCCGATCCACAGGATGGAGCAAACGTCTCATCATTAAGAGGCGGTCATCAATTAGAAATTGGATCACCATGAATCACTGTGAGTCAAGATCCTGCACTGTGACCACCATGGAAAATGCCTGGCCCGTGAGTCAGGTCTGAGGAGAATCACAGGTGAAGACACAGGTAAGTGATTCACCATGGGGCAGGCATTAGGCAAGAATGAGGTGTTCTTGTCAGGGCTTAAGGAAGCTCTTCAGACACAAGGAATCTGGGTCAAAAAAAAAAAAAAAGGATCTTAAGAGGTTTTTTTGAATTTATTGGTAATGTCTGCCCCTGGTTTCCACAGGAGGGAATGATTGATATGAAAAGATGGCAAAGAGTAGGTAGATGTCTCCAGGATTACTATAATGCTTTTGGGTCTGAGAAAGTCCCTGTTCAGACATTTTCTTATTGGAATTCAGTAAATGATGTTTTGAGAATATATAATATTTCCCCAGATATCCAAGTAGTTATTAAGGAGGGAGAAAAAACTCTCCAACGAGTCTCCGGTCCACCCTCTGTATGTGGATTGATTTCCATAGGAATTCCAGAACAGGAAGCAACCCCTGAAGAATTATCCAAGCCTCCAACTCCTACCTCCCCCACCTGACTCAAAAACACCCCAAACTATTTATGTGCCCTTAAAGTTTGATGGGAATGCTTGTCTTCCTGATGATTCTTCACCCCAGGAATCTGCTACCTTGGAGGAAGGGGCTGCCAAAAAGTGTAATTCTCACTGGTCGCCCTTGCCTTCTTTCCCCTCCCAACCTCCACTTTATTTGCATTCGGGGGTCCCCTCTGTTCCACCACCTTGTGCGCCTATTCTTGACCTGGATAATGTTTCTGACTATATAGAGAAAGCCAAAACTTAATTGTCTAGGGAGGCAGCCTCCTTGAGGGGCATTCTCCAACAGAAGAGGGAACATTTACAATTGCTCAAGGAACTCAGATCTCTTCATTTAGAATTAAGTAATCTTTCCCTTGGCTCTGCCCCATCCCTTTGGAAACCAGGCCTAGAGTCTGCCAAAAAGCCAAAAAACTTTACTTGCTTTTCCAGTTACCCGCAGTCAGGAAAACCTAAGTTCAAAATCTCATGATTCAGAGGCTACCTCATTACATGATGAGGAAGACTTTCGCTAGCAACAGGGAGAATCTGATCAAGAGGAGGAACAGTCAGGAGGTTCTGCTTCGGAGACAGAGGAAAATTCTGGCCAGAAATATCGATGCCTGACCTTAAAACACTTAAAAGACCTCAAGGCAGCAGTTACCAATTATAGGCCAACTGCCCCATTTACCTTGGCCATTCTAGAAAATCTAAGTGACCACTGGCTCCCTCCATATGATTGGTATTTTTTAGCCTGTGCTGCCTTATCTGGAGGTGATTATGTTTTATGGAAGATAGAGTTTATTGAAAACTGTAGAGAAACAGTGCTGCACAATTCTGAGAGTTCATCTTGTAAAAAATCGCCCAAAGATAAACTTCTAGGTCATGGTCCATACAGTTCTAATAATAGTCAAGCCCGGTTCCCTCCAGGTCTCTTAGCACAAATCCAAAGAGCAGGAATTAGGGCATGGCAGAGACTTCCCCTTAAGGGATCAGCTACAACTTTCCTAGCTAAAATAAGACAGGGCCCTGATGAACCATATAGTGATTTTATCAGCCACCTTAATGACGCGGCAGAATGAATTGTTGGTGGCAAAGAAACTGAGAGTGCCTTTTTAACACATGTAGCTTTTGAAAATGCCAACCCAGCTTGTCAAGCAGCAATTCGACCTCATTGTGCTAACACTGATATCTATGATTATATTAAACTGTGTTCTGGCATTAGAACGGCTCACACCATGGGCCTGGCTATTGGGGTAGCTTTGCGAGATTTTAATAAGGATACTCACTTGAAAACATGCTTTAACTGCGAGCAACCTGACCATTTTTTTAAAGATTGTGCTGCTCCTAGACTGATGCACTCTCTTCCCAACAATCCTTGCCCATGCTGCTGGAAGGGCAAGCACTGGGTCTCTGAATGCCGGTCTAAAATAGATGCTCAGGGTCAGCCTTTGCCTTCAAGGCAGGGAGACTTCCAAAGGGGCCAGCCCCTGGCCCCAACCCAGAGACAAACCCCTGGGGCTGTCAGGTTTGTCCCACCAACAATGACTCCTCTCGATCCTATGTCTGCGCTCTCCAAAGAGTCACTGCAGGCAGTGCAGGACTGGACCTCTGTTCCTCCGCCCACAAAGTACTGAACCCTGAGATGGGCATACAAGTAATTAAAACTGGGGTGTTTGGACCCCTGCCACAAAATACTTTTGGCCTTATTCTTAGCAGTGCAAGTTCTACCCTTCGAGGCTTACAAATTTCACCTGGGATCATAGACAGTGATTATACTGGAGAATTAAAACTTTTGGCTTCTTCCAATTCTGGTCCTATTACTCTTGAGCCAGGATCTAGAATTGCCCAACTCTTTTTAATTCCGTTGCAGTGTCAAAACCACGGATATAAAAGGCTATTTCACAATGATGAGGGTCTGGGCTCTTCTGATGCCTACTGGGTCCAACAGATATCTCAGGACAGGCCCCTATTAATGTTAAAACTGAATGGGAAACTCTTTGAAGGGTTGCTCGATAGGAGGGCAGATGCCACTGTCCTCTCAGACAAAGACTGGCCTGCTTCATGGCCCCTTACGCCCTCTTTAACCAATTTAAAAGGCATTGGACAGACCTCCAATCCTCAACAGAGCTCACAGATATTGACTTGGTCTGATGATGAGGGAAATTCAGGGTCTGTTGTATTATATGTTGTGCCTGGTTTGCCTTTGAATTTATGGGGTAGAGATATACTTGCTCAGATGAATGCTATTATGTGTAGCCCAAATGCTGTTGTTACTCATCAGATGCTAAAGCAGGGATATTTACCAGGACAGGGATTAGGAAAAAACTCTCAAGGAATAAAAGACCTCATTTCTGTTGCTCAGAGAAAGGATCGCTCAGGATTAGGCCTAAAAAATTTACCCTAATGGCTGTTGACATTCCTGTACCCCATGAAGATAAGATCACTTGGAAGTCTGACACCCCTGTATGGGTTGATCAATGGCCTTTAACTGCAGAAAAGCTGGTGCTGCCACAGCATTAGTACAGGAACAGCTCGTGGCAGGTCACATTGAACCAACTAACTCCCCCCTGGAACACTCCCATTTTTGTAATTAAAAAGAAATCTAGTAAATGGAGGCTGTTGCAAGATTTGAGGGAAATTAATAAAACAATAGTTCCCATGGGGTCCTTGCAGCCAGGATTGCCCTCACCTGTTGCTACTCCTGTAGGCTACTTAAAGATTGTAACTGAACTTAAGGACTGTTTCTTCACTATCCCCTTACACCCAGATGATAGACAGCGATTTGCCTTTAGTTTACCTAGAACCAACTTCCAGGGACCGGTACCAATGAAAAGTTTTGCCACAGGGCATGGCTAACGGTCCTACCTTATGTCAAAAGTTTGTTGGTCAAGCTATAGATCCCCTAAGAGATAAATGGCCTCAGATTTATATCATCCATTACATGGACAACATTTTGTTGGCCGGACCTGATAGCGTCCAGTTACTTCATTGCTGCCAAGATTTGTCCTATAATTTAGCTGCTCAGGGTCTTCAAATAGCCTCAGAGAAGATTCAGTTAACAGATCCCTATTTTTATTTAGACTTTGAGCTTTACCACCAAAAAATCTTAACTCAGAAGATTCAATTGAAGGTTTCTCACCTTCAAACATTGAATGTTTTTCAGAAACTTCTAGGTGATATTAACTGGATTAGGCCCTATCTTAAACTTACTACTGGGGAATTAAAACCCCTTTTTGATATTTTAAAAGGAAGTCCAGACCCTTCTTCTCCCAGAAAGTTAACTCCCGATACGATGGCTGCCTTAGATTTAGTTAATAGGGCTATACAGGATCAAGGAGTTTCTTTTATTTCTTATAATAAACCTCTTCTGCTTATTATATGTGCTACTGCCCATTCTCATATTGGGGTCTTCTGGCAAGAGGGTCCCTTGCTTTGGGTTCACCTCCCAACCTCCCCCACCAAGGTACTTGCTACTTATCCATCCTTAGTTGTCAAGTTTGTTATGCTGGGACGTGAACAGAATCAGCAATTTTTTGGAAAGGACCCAGATAGGCTGGTTCTTCCTTATACTAAGGAACAGTTGAATTGGCTATTTCAGACCACTGATGAATGGCCTATGGCTTGTTTCTCCTTTTCGGGAACAATTGATAATCATTATCCTGCTGATAAGTTACTTCAATTTGCAAGGATACATTCCTTTGTTTTTCCAAGGCTTACTTCCTCTCACCCCTTATCCAATGCTAGGCTGGTTTTTACTGATGGATCTGCTAGTGGAATCTCAGAATTTGTTGTTGATGGGCAGGCTACCTCATGCCACTCTCCCTATTTGTCTGCTCAACTTGTAGAGCTCTATGTGGTTGTTCAGGTGTTTCAGTTGTTACCTGATCAGCCCTTTAATTTGTATATAGACAGTGCCTATATAGCTCATTCAATTCCCCTCCTAGAGACAGTTCCGTATATAAAACCATCTACAAATGCTGCTCCTCTCTTCTTACAACTTCAATGTTTGATTTCCTCTAGATGCCATCCCTTTTTGTGGGACATCTTTGAGCCCACTCTGATTTGCCTGGACCACTAGCCAAGGGGAATGCTCTTGCAGATGCAGCTACCCATCTTGCCTTTCCAGTAATGCAGGGATCCCTCCCTCAGGCTATTAGAGCACATACCATGCATCATTTAAACTCCCTAACATTACGCTTACTCTTTAAACTTACTAGAGAACAGGCAAGAGACATAGTCAAACAGTGTCCTTCCTGTGTCACCTCTTTGCCTGTTCCACATTTGGGAGTAAATCCCGGAGGTTTAGTTCCTAATGAGATTTGGCAAATGGATGTTACACATGTATCAGAATTTGGTAAACTCAAGAATATTCATGTTACTATTGATACATTTAGTGGATTTATTTTTGCCTCTCTTCAGGCAGGGGAAGCTTCTAAAAATGTTATTGCACATGTTCCTAATTGTCTCTCCATAATGGGCCACCCCAAAATTGTTAAAACTGATAATGGTCCAGGATATATAGGAAAAAATTTCTAACACTTTTGCAACCAGCTCCAGATAGAGCATGTTACAGGTATTCCTTACAACCCACAGGGTCAGGGCATTGTGGAAAGAGCCCATCAGACTCTTAAAGAAACTTAAAAAGGGGGAATTCTATCCCACCAAAGGATGCCCCAGGAATATTCTCAGTCATGCGCTGTTTGTTCTTAACTTCCTTGCCTTGGACAAGGATGGAAGATCAGCAGCTGATTAACTTTGGCATCCTAATACACAAAAAGGACATGCAATGGTCATGTGGAAAGACCCATTGACATTCAATGGAAAGGGCCTGACCCAGTATTGATATGGGGTCGAGGTTCAGCTTGTGTCTATGACACCCAAGAAGAGGCACCCAGATGGCTGCCAGAATGCCTGTTAAAACAAGTGAATATCAATCATGATAACCCTAAACCCAGGGAATGAATTCCTCCCTGAGGACTATTTTTCTTTCCTTTATAGATGGCGACAACAACAAGTGCTTGGAGAGGACTCTTCTGGACACTCTGGACCTGGACCCTGTGGACCCTTCCCCCATTATGCCAGGATCGAGGACCATCAGCCAGCTCCTTGTTCATGTGGTGTTTCTTCTTAATGGAGAATTATACTAATCAGGCCAAGAGTTTTGGGAATCTCTTGGCTATTACTGATTGCCCTCCTGTAGGATGCCAGAAGTGCATTTTGTTGAATTTCACTGATTTTCAGGCCCAGCCTGGGAGAATGGCTCCTGTACTTTGCTTTTTGTTTGATCAGACTCAATTCTTTTGTAAAGATAACTGGATTGAGGAAAGTGTAGGATGCCCCTATTCCTCCTGCAATATTCATGATGCCCACCTTCCTGCCAAAGGCCAAATAATCAGCCATAATGCTTGGAGTGGACATAAATTCTACCACTCTGCCTCTGGGTTTACCTTGGTCATCTGGGATCCTTGGAATCCACGCTGGACCAGCCCCATTAAAGGAGCCATGTATGTAACCAGGCATGCTAAGTGGCCCAGTAGTAAAATTTATATCTGGTGTTCCCTTGTGCAGGTTCAGTCCTCAGTCCATATTAACATATTGCAGAAGGAGGAAGAATTAACATCACAATTATCCTCCTCAGCCCATCCTTTTTCCTGACTTCCATTTCTTAGAGAGGGCCTAATGTTTGCCAACATTACTGGTGTTAGGAATGTATCTGCTTGTTTTCTCTGTGCTGCATTGGGACGCCCCCCCTCTTATAGCAGTGCCTCTTCCTAGGCCCTTCAATTCCTCTCTAGTGAATAGTCATCCGGGTTTTTTTCTCATCCCTGATGTCTCCTTATTTCTTGCTCCAGGTCATTTTCAGTTTTTATTTTGCTTTTCAAATGCCTCCTCCTCACTGTGTAATGTGACTAGTCCACCCACTCCTGCAGGATTTTTCTTTTGGTGTAATGGTACCCTTTATAAACGTTTGACTATTCCCATTTTCCGAAAATTACTTTGCCTGCCTGTCACCCTGGTGCCGTAGTTAACACTTCCGCACTCCTGCTGAGTTTTAGGCGGGGACAGCCAGCCTCTATCACCAATACAGTTTAAGAGAGCAGTCTTTTTGCCACTTCTGGCTGGCATTTCACTAGCCTCCTCCCTGATGGCTGCTGGCTTAGCTGGAGGTAGCTTAGGCCATTCCTTTGTAGCTACAGCTCACTTGTCTCAGCAGTTACAGTCAGCTATAGAAGCCTCTGCAGAATCCTTATCCTCCCTTCAGAGACAGATAACTTCAGTTGCTCAGGTAGCCCTTCAGAACCGCCTAGCTCTAGATCTGTTAACAGCAGACAAAGGTGGAACTTGTTTGTTTTTGAGAGAGGAATGTTGTTACTATGTCAATGAATCTGGGATGGTAGAAACTCAAGTGGATGAGCTTCAGAAACTTAGCCTTGATCCGCATAAACAGATTTTCTGTAGCTGCAGAAGATTGGTGGAAATCATCTGCATATACTCTGTTAATGCCTTTTGTAGGACCCTTAATCAGCATTTTGCTCTTTTTGACACTAGGACCTCTGATTTTTGGTAAGCTCATGTGCTTTATAAAGCAACAAATTGACTCTTTGGCTCCCAAACCTTTAAGAATTTATTACCATAGCCTAGATCTCCCAGAGCAAGGGTGTGGTGAACCCTCAGGTACTGAGATTCCTACAGAAACTGCATAGTATTCAGAGCTATGGAAGCTTGCTTGCAAGCAAGCTTGGGTACCTATAAGGGTGCAAGGCAAAGCACTGCAAGGAAAGGACCATGTATTCTGTCTCTGAATCTCCTGAGGAACAAGCCTGATTGCATAGAGGTTCGTGTCCAAATGTATTAATATTAATAACCTAGCCCCTCTCCTCCTAAAAAGGACATCTGCCAAGTGGAAAGGAAGTTTCTTTCATCAAGCCATAGAAGGTTCCTTCTGCTGAGCTGGAAAAAGGCTTGGAGGATCAGGTCTCTGTTCCCTCCCTCTTGGTTAATGCCCACTCATATGATAACTCATATGATAACTGATTTGCCTCAAAAAATAATTGTAAGGGGGGAAATGTTGGGAGCCAAAGTCAACTTAGCCATATTTTATAAGTTAGCTCCCCTACAGCTAGCCAGCAGTCTATACCCTAGATAGCCAAATACCAGAAAACTACACACCATTACTGTTAAGCTAAACCATGATCCCAGGCTTTCTCTTTGACCTTCTCAAATCAGCAAGGTGACCTTCCCCAGGCCCTCAACTGATAACAGATAGATTTCCATATTGATTCTACCCTGTCTGTTACTTTCCCTCACAGGCTTGCTACATTCTTTTGAATACCCCACCCCTTTCCTCCCAGCTACCTGCATGGCAGAGATTCTGTATAAATATTGACTGTAATAATAAAGCTTTGGAGGACTTGATCAGAGAGATTTGTCTTGTCCTTCTGTTCTTTGTGTTCCTGCCTTCCATTTGCTTCCTTCCCAGGTTCAGTTCCATGCTGAAGACCCTGCTGGCTGGGGCAACTAGGAACAGCCTAAATGTGAACCAGTGAAATAATGGGCAGATGATAGTGCAAAAATACATACAATAATATAAAGAACAGCAAGGCAACACCATAAGAAACTGGTGGTTCTACAACTACAAGACCTGAACAGAGCAATGAAGAGGAAACAGAAGAAAACAACAGGAAACACACCTATATGAAGATTATTGAAGCCTTCAAAGAAGAAATAAAAAAAATTTCCCTTAAAGAAATAGAAGAAAATACAAACAAAAAATTGGAAGAGATGAACAAATCCTTGAAAGAAAACCAAGAAAAGGTAAACCAAAAAATGAAAGAAATATTCAAAGAACTAAAAACTGAAATAGAAGCAATAAAAAAAGGCACAAAATGAGGCAAAGATGGAAATAGAAAATCTGAAGAAAAGAGCGGTAACTACAGATACAAGCATAACCAATAGAATCCAAGAGATGGAAGAGAGCATCTCTGGAGTGGAAGACTCTGTAGTGGAAATATACATCAGTCAAAGAAAATACTAAAACCAAAAAAGACATAACACCAAATGTTCAGGAAATCTAGGACACCATGAAAAGACCTAACCTGAGAATAATAGGAACAGAAGAAGGAGACAAATACCAGATCAAAAGCACAGATAGTGTATTTAATAAAATCATAGAAGAAAACTTTCCTAACTTAAAGAAGGAAATTCCTATAAAGATGCAAGAAGCTTACAGAACAACAAATAGATATGACCCCTCACCAAAAAATCAGCACGCCACATAATAATCAAGCCACAAAACATACAGAACAAAGAAAAAATTCTAAGAGCTGCAAAAGAAAAGGGTCAATTTACCTATAAAGGCAGACCAATCAGAATAACACATGACTATTCAATGGAAAAGATGAAAGCTAGAAGGGCTTGGTCAGAGTTATACAGATGCTAAAAGAGCATGGCTGCCAAACTAGAATACTATACCCTGAAAAATTATCAATCACCATAGATGGAGTAAACAAGATATTTCATGACATAGTCAGACTGAAGCAGTACCTATCTACCAATCACACCCTCCAAAAAGCATGAGAGAGGAAACTCCAACCTAAGGATCCCAGATACAGCCAAGAAACCACAAACAATCAATAATCCCACAGAGAAATAGTCCAGAGCAGGAATATCAATCAGTGTTCACTAATATTCCTTACTATCAATGGACTCAACTCATCTATAAAAAGACACATACTAACAAGATGAATACAACAACAGAAGTCATTATTCTGCTGCATACAAGAAACACACCTCAACCTTAAAGACAGACACCGGCTCAGAGTAAAGGGTTGGGAAAACATTTTCCAATCAATGGTCCTAAGAAACAAGCTAAAAGCAATTAAAAGTGTCCAAGAGGCTCATTACTTATCCATCATAGGAAAAATTGGTCAAGAGGAGATTTTAATCCTAAATATTTATGCCCGTAATATAAGGGCACCAGCCTATGTAAAAGAAACACTGCCAAAGCTCAAATCCCAAATCAATTCTCACACCCTAATAGTGGGAGACTTCAATACCCCACTTTCATCCCAGGATAGATCATCCACACAGAGACTCAACAGAGAAATAAGGAGACTAACAAAGGTTATGATGCAAATGGATTTAATAGTAATTTACAGAAGCTTCCACCCAAATGCAAAGGAATATACATATTTCTCAGCTCCTCATGGAACTTTCTCTAAAATTGACCACATAATTGGTCATAAAGCAAATATCAACAGATATAAAAATATGGAAATACTCCCTTGTATCATATTGGAACACCAGGGACTAAAGTTAGAGTTCAACAACATCAAAAATCAAAGAAAGCCTATCAACTCACGGAAACTAAACAAAACTCAGCTGAACCACCTCTGAGTCAAGGAAGAAATTAAGAAAAAAATCAAAGTCTTCCTAGAATTTAATGTAAATGAATCCACAACATACTCAAACTTGTGGGACACAATGAAAGCAGTCTTAAGAGGAAAATTCATAGCACTAGATGCCTATATGAAAAGCCTAGAGAAATCCCACACTAGAGAACTAACAGCACAGCTGAAAACCTTAGAAAAATTAGAAACAAACTCACCTAGATGGAGTAGACAGCAGGAAATAATCAAACGTAGACTTGAAATCAATACAATTGAAACAAAAAGAACAATACAAAGAATCAATCAGTCAAAGAATTGATTCTTTCAGAAAGTCAACAAGATAGATCAGCCCTTATCCAAGCTAATCAATAAGCTGAAAAAGAGTATCCAAATCAACAAAATCAGAAATGAAAAGGTGGACATAAGAACAGACCCCCAGGATATTCAGAGAATTATCATTTCATACTTTGAAAATCTGTATTCCACAAAAATGGAAAACCTAGAAGAAATGGACACCTTTTTGGTACCATTTACCTAAATTAAATGAAGAACAGATTAATTACCTACATAGACCTATAACCCTAAAGGAAGTTGAAGCTGTCATTAAAAACTTCCCAAGTAAAAAAAGCCCAGGTCCAGATGGTTTCAGTGCAGAATTCTACCAGACATTCAAAGAAGAATTACTACCATTACTCTTTAAACTATTTCACACAGTAGAAACTGAAGGATTATTGTCAAATTCCTCTTTTGGGGCTACAATCACCCTAATACCCAAGCCACTCAAAGACACAACAAAGAAGGAGAACTACAGACCAATCTCCCTCATGAATACTGATGCTAAAATTCTCAACAAATTTTTGGCAAACCGTATACAACAATATATGAAAAATATCATCCACCATGTCCAAGTAGGCTTTATCCCAGAAATGTAGGGATGGTTCAACATATGCAAAACTATAAATGTTACACATCATATAAACAAACTAAAAGAATAAAACCACATGATCATATCCCTAGATGCTGAAAATGCCTTTGACAAAATACCACACTCTTTTATAATAAAACTATGGAGGGATCAGGAATACAGGGAAAATATCTCAATATAATAAAGGTGATTTATAAGAAGCAGAGAGCCAACATCAAGCTTGATGGAGAAAAACTCAAAGCAATCCCACTAAAATCAGGAACTAGACAAGGATGTCCTTTCTCCCCTTATCTATTCAATATAGTTCTAAAAAGTTTTAGCTAAAGCAATAAGAGAACACGAGGAGATTAAGGAGATACAAATTAGAATAGAAGCAGTGAAACTATCTCTATTTGCAGATGATATGATTGTATACATAAATGACCCACAAAATTCTACCAGGGAAATTCTACAGCTATTAAACACCTTCAGCAATGTAGCAGGATAGAAGATTAACTCAAAGAAATTAATAGCCCTTCTGTATACTAAAGGTAAAAGGGCTAAAACAGAAATAAGGGAAACATCACCCTTTATAATAGCCGTAAATAACATTAAATACCTTGTAGTAACTATAACCAAATAAGTAACAGATTTATTTGACAAATTTTTTAAATCACTGAAGATAAAAATTGGAGAGGATATCAGAAAATACATTTCCCTCTCTGGATAAGTAGGATCAACATAGTAAAAATGGCAGTTCTACCAAAAGCAATCTACAGATTCAATGCACTGCCCATCAAAATACCAACACAATATTTTTGGAACTTGAAAGAACAATACTCAATTTCATTTGGAATAACAGGAAACCCAGGTTTCCCAAAACAATTTTGCTCAACAAAAGAACCTCAGGAGGTATCACTATCCTCGAATTCAAGTTATACTATAGAGCTACAGTAATAAAAACAGCTTGGTACTGGCATAAAAACAGACTTGTGGATCAATGGAATCAAACTGTGGATCTGGCTGTTAATCCAAAAACCTATGAACACTTGATTTTCGACAGAGGCCTAAAATATTCAATGGAAAAAAAGATAGTATCTTTAACAAATGATGTTGCCATAGCTGGTTGGTAGTATGTAGGAAAATGCAAATAGATCCAAGCCTGTCACCCTGCACAAAACTCAAATCCAAGTGGATCAAAGACCTTAACATAAACCCAGCTACTCTGAACCTGATAGAAAAGAAATTGGGAAATACCCTTCTACAATTTGGCACAGGTGACCACTTCCTAAATATAACAACAATGGCACAGGCACTAAGAACAACAATCAATAAGTGGGACCTCTTAAAACTGAGAAGCTTCTGTAAATACAAGAACATTATCAATAGGACAAAACGACAGCTTACAGAATGGGAAAAGATTTTCACCAACCCTACAACTGATGGAGGACTGATCTCTAAAATATGTAAAGAAATCAAGAATGTAGAGCCCAATAAAATAACCCAATCCAAAAATGGGGTTCAGTACTAAAAAGGAAATTTTCAGTAGAAGAATTACAAATGGCTGATAGGCACTTGAAAAAGTGCTCAACATCTTTAGACGTCAGAGAAATACAAGTCAAAACAACCTTAAGATACCACCTGACACTTGTCAGATTAGTAAGACAAAAGACATAGATGACAGCCTATGCTGGAGAGGTTGTGGAGCAAGGGAAACACTCCTCCATTGTTGGTGGGAATGTAAGCTTGTTCAGCCACTCTGGAATGCAGTATGGCGGTTTCTCAGAAAACTGGGAATAAATCTACCCAAGGATCCAGCAATACCACTTCTGGGGGTATACCCTAAAGATGCACATTCACACTCCAAAGGCATTAGCTCAACTATGTCTATATCAGCATTATTTGTAATAATAAGAACCTGGAAACAACCTAGATGCCCCTCAACTGAAGAATGGATTAGCAAACTGTGGTACATCTACACAATGGAGTACTACTCAGCAGTAAGAAAAAATTATATCCTAAAATTTGCCAGCAAATGGGTGAATTTGGAGCACATCTTCCTTTAGCGAGGTATCTCAAACCAAGAAATGTAAGCAGGGGATGTACTCACTTAATAGTGGACTCTAAACATAAAAGCAAAAAGCAAAGCATATCCAAGATGCAAACCACAACCACTGAACAGCTTGGGATCTAAAATACCTTGGGCTAACACCTTGGATCCCACTTCCTCTAGAGGAACACCTGACTCAGTCTTGATGTTGAGGTGAGGAAATTGGATCTGCCAGAAGTGGATGCTGAAGTGAACAATATTGGGACCTTGGGATCTCTTGCCCTTGCTAGGGAGATTTTGAAATGTGGAGAATATATAGTGTGACTGGAGGTTGTGGGAGGGGGAAGGGACCTTGAATAATGATATACATGAGTAGACTATGTGACTTTATTTATAATAAAAAAAAAGAAAGAAAAAATGAAGATCTCAACATAAATCCAGCTACACTCAACTTGATAGAAAAGAAAGTGAGAAATACCCTCCAATGCATTGGCACAGGTGACCATTTTCTAAATATAACAGCAGTAGTGCAGATACTAAGAACATCAACCAATAAGTGGGACCTACTGAAACTGATCAGCTTTTGTAAGGCCAAGGACACAGTCAATAGGACAAAATGCCAGCCTACAGAATGAGAAAAGACTTTTATCAACCATGCAAGTGACAGAGGATTCATCTCTAAAATATAGAGAGAACTGAAGAAACTAGAGTCCCAAACCCTTAATAACCCAATTGAAAAAGGTGGTTCAGAACTAAAAAGGGAATTCTCAGCAGAAGAATTACAAATGACTGAAAGGCACCTGAAAAAGTGCTCATCATCTTTAGCCATCAGAGAAATGGAAATCAAAACATCTTTGAGAAACCACCTTACACTTGCCAGATTGGCTACGATTAAAAACACAGATGACATCCTATGCTGGAGAGGATGCCAAGCAAGGGGAACACTGGTCCATTGTTGGTGGGAGTGTAAGTTTGTTCAGTCACACTGGATGCAGTATGGCGGTTTCTCAGAAAACTGAGAATCAATCTCCCTAAAGGTCCAGCAATACCACTCTTAGGCATATACCCTAAAAGCGCACATTCACACTCCTAAACCATTAGCTCAACTATGTTTTTAACAGCTTTATTTGTAATAGCAAGAACCTGGAAACAACCTAGATGCCCCTCAACTGAGGAATGGATTAACAAACTGTGGTACATCTACACAATGGAGTACTACTCAGCAGTAAAAAAAAATAATATTCTAAATTTGGAAGGCAAATGGATGGATATGGAGAATATCCTCCCAAGTGAAGTATCACAATCTCAGAATGAGAAGCAGCAGATGTACTGCCTAATTAGTGGACTTCATAAAAGAAAAATAAATAGAGATGTCATTGTGTACAAGAGCTCAAGGCTAGATCATAACTAAATGCCACAATGCCTCACTTCTGCATTGATGACCTCTGGCAAGGATATTGGTGAGGAAAGACTTATTTTCTTTAAAGGTCTGGCCATAGGGAATTTAATTATGTTCCAGTAAGTAAATGAGCAGCATGAATGGCTGTTTTATAAAATGGGGAGGTCATAAGTGTAGGTATGAATATGAAAGGCCTGATAAATGAGTTTGATGGGGTGCATTTGTAACATAATAAATATATAAATAAATTTTATAAAAAGAAAAAAACCCCAGGTAACCACCAAAAAATATACTGTTGTCATTTTTTACTGTACATTTCTACCTCTACTTAAAATTATTTGTATCATTTTCAAACTTGATGTCATTGTCCCAAAACTGTATGTCTGTTTACAGACTGTCTCCCATTGTAATATAAGCCTTAGTCTTTAGATTATATAGGTTGATGAAAATTACAGGTCATAGCCACCTGTTTATTATATTATAGTAAAGTTAATTAGATGTTCTAGGTAAACATCTAATTAACATTACTGACATATAAATAAAGTATGTCAGATGGATTGGCGATCTTTAAAGTCTTCATATACCTAGAGAATATGGCACTTAAATGATTTGTCATTCAGAATTTGGCTACAAGAGACATGATTGCTCCTGACAGCACCATTTCTTTCCTGAGTTAATGTTAACCATCAAAGACACTCCACATGGAGTTTGTCTTCCTTAGTCTGTTGGACAAAAATTTCCCTTGCCTTGTCTGCTGACAAGCACCCTAGAGAAGGATGAAAGGTAAAAGACTGATGAACCCTGCCGAGACAGGATAAGTCAGTTTCTCAAAATATCCTGTTTCTGAAAAGATCCTTCAGATATCCCAGGCCTATAGCCAAAAATTGGATTTTCTTAGATTACAGAACAGCTGTGGGTGACTCTCCAGGCTGCTGGCTATAACTGTATTCTCTTAATAAATTTTGGAAGTTACCTGTTTGCACTTCCAGCTTACTTGGGTAATAATTTTTCCTTCTCAAGTCTTTGATGGGATTAAAGATAAGATAGTAACAGTTATGGCCATTTCATATCTCATCTAAAGAGCATTAAGGTACTAGATTCATATTATTTAAGATAGACAGCTTTGGAATAACCTCAGTATCTTAACACACACCAATATTTTAGACATTTAATATGTATTTCATGTTTGTTGTTCTTGTTAGCCATAGTTTGACTTTTATATTATTTGCCCTTTCCCTTTCCTGGACATGATTTGATAATAATTACTATTATATATAGTTTTATAGACAGGTTTAGAACTTTCTTATTTAGACAAAAAGGTGAGATGTAGTGGACAACAAATTCATCACTTTGACCCACAGGCATGTCCTCTTGGATAGCATAGGTCTGGTAGTCACTTATGACCATTGAAGCTGCAGAACTGAGGCATATCTGAAAGCAGAACATAGGCACTTGTTCCTGTTTGCTCTTGGAAAAAAGACCTGTTTTGCTGAGTAGATTGTTCCAGTCTTCCTGTTTAACTCCTTGTATCTATAAGTCCTCTATAGCTCCGTGATATATATTAACCTTTTAATTTTTTGCCAGTAATTATTCACTAGCTACATCCTCCCATACTTGGATTTGAGATATCACTGATTTTTGTAATATCTGAATCTTTTGAACAGTAAATACATCTAATGAGTCCATGTAATTAATACATTTTTTATTTTCATTATTAGTGTATGATTCTACAGATTTAAGCCTTTTCATCACTGATATCCTGTTATCCATAAAAATCATCTGCATTGTATTCATTTTTGCTTCCAAGAGAAATAGTCTATCTGAAAGCATATCATAAGTAGTTTACAAAAAAATTAATTTTGCAAGCCAACTTATCATTAGCAGAATCTGTGGCATGAATTTGACTATTTACCTTCTCATTACTAATTTGCAAAGTCTGAACAATTTACCATTGGCAGATTTTATGACATGAATCTGAGTAGTTTTCTTCTAAGTATTTTGCAAAGTCTGACAATTTATCATTAGATTTTCAGGAATAAATGTGATGTATAAAGCCCTCATTTCCAGTCTGGAAAATCCCTACTAGTTCAACTTATTTCTCACTTTTAGTATTGTTATCAAATAATTATTTAAAGATATGATTTGAATGACCAAACTAACTACCATCATAGCTAAAAACATGTACATCCCAGGGATGTCATACATATCTTGAAAAAGTTCATCAATTGTAGCAATAAAAGTTTTTAAATTCCTAAATGGTTATATTGCTTTCCATGGTGTAAGAGTGACTTAATTGGTAAAACAATAAAAATTCATTGATTTGTTTAATTACTAACCTTAATATATGATAGTTTTCAGTTGGGATAATTTTTGGATGTAATGATGATATTTGGCCAGTAGGTGTCATAGGTGTAGCACCAAACAGTCAATTTATGCTAACTCAAGCTTTCAGATTTGGTGTTCAGTGAATATATTGTCTAACATAGGCAAATTCTCACAAAACCAGAACAGATTACTACAAACCAATAAAACTATACAACAATAAGCTTTAAGCTTGCTCTGTGGCTTGGGTTATCCCTCAAAGTTGCTGGGACTGAACCAAGAATTCAGGTTGTCTACAGAGACATGCAGTGGTGGCAGCCAGTGGCAGGGAACAAACCTGTCAGTCCCAGAACTCCCTGAGTTTGTGCCAGCAAAGATGTTGGGAGCCCAGAGTAGCAGGGCTGGAAATCCTTCCTCTCTTCCTCCTTCTGGGCAAAGTATGCATATCCTGGTTTTTCTGGAAATCCTTCCTCTCTTCCTCCTTCTGGGCAAAGTATGCATATCCTGGTTTTTCTATCTTAAAGGCTAGGTTAGGTCAACAGGCCATGTTGGCATCAAATATTAACTCAAATCACTACCAACTGATGAAGAAGAATATACTTATTTAGGAAGTTCAGGGAATAAACTCAATGATATAAGAGATTAAACAGTTGTGTGGTTTCTGGAAAGCTGGACTGGTCCACATGGCTGAAGTTCAGTGTGTCAGGTTTTCCATATAAGAGCATGAGAAGTAACAGAAAAAAGAGGCTTCTGCATATGTGTACCCCAATATTTACTTCCATTCAACCACTCTTCTAATATTGGGCTTTCAAGACCTAAAGGCTATGCTATTAGGTCAAAGTGATAGTGCCTGCTTTCCACTACACCTTTTACTTACTTACTTACTTACTTGTTTGTTTGTTTATGTTTAATTTCTGGCTTCCAGACTTGTTTTGTCCCTCTTAGTGGATTTTTGTTTGGGTAGATGTAGAAATTGAAGAATGATATCAGAATTGCTTTAGTAGTCTATTTCTACCTGTGACTTGCAATGACCTTCCAAGGAAAAATCTAATAAGTTCCAAATATATCTCAGCACTAAAAATATGCTATGTCAACTCTAACGTCAGATACGAAGCATCAAAAACAATTGTAAATTAAACTGTAATTTGATAATTGTGCTAGCTTGCTTTTATTATCTTAGAATAATAAAGTATTCACTTTATCCATGTAAATAACATTTCTTTGAGTACCTTTGCAAACTTCCAGGAAATGCTTGGAGAAGCATAACAAGTCCCACCCATCCTGCTGCTGACCCAGATGAAAACATAACTTCTAAACATGAAAGGAAACCTTTCTCAGTAGCAGCATATGAAAGCAAGCTCATTCTTTAGGGTTTCCACTTTGCTTAGGGAATTGATATAGGTGGTGAAGCCACTAAGTAAACAGAGCTGGGATAAATTGTCCAACAGGAAGTAACACATGGAATCTATCTCCTTAAAGACTGGAAACGCCAGACTAATTTTCTGTTTTGTTTCAAAAATATAAACTCTACTTTGAAATGTTACTAAATATAAATATGTGCCATAATAACATGATACTAAAGTTATCCACAGCTTACCAACATGAGCAAATTGGAAACTAATTTTAAATCCAGTTTTAAAATTTGGTCACTGAGTCCCCATTGGGTAAACTAGCTTGTTTCTACCTCAGAAATAGTCATCAATATATGAAGATAAACTTGTACAGCAAACTGGCTCCTTAGTGTGTAAAAATTATTGAATCTGAGCATTCAGATAATAAAGGATGCGCTATTTGTTTAACAAATGGTGCTGTTTCTATCAGATTTTATACTTTCTATTTTTAATGTCATTTTAACTAGTACACTTAAATAGAATTCTATAGCAGAAGTAGATGAATATGCAGTAATACCACCAATGTTTGTACAACTCTGGCTAATGTAATGAGTCAGGAAAAAAATATAACTAAGAGATAAAGTATTTACTTTGTTAATTAGCCAGTTATTTCTGTACATGATAACTGATTATTATTATAATTTACCAAAAGAAACCCAATTACAACAACTCTTATTGAATCTTTTGTGAGGGTGATAAACATATGAGAACTTTAATGGCTGTGGAGAAGTTGGCATAATGCATGTGCAGAGCCTGATTACAGTTTTCTTGATCTATCTGTAGTGGCCTTAATAGCCACTGCTTGTCCCCCACCCCGTGTCTGACCTAACATCCCTGTTAGTATATTGTAAAACCTTTCAGAATGTATCAAGTTAACAGATCACTTGTTTCCACAAGTCAAAGGATAAACATGTCATGAAACAGCACCTAAGGCCACTGTAGAAATTTGCCTGATTGACTATATTATATGCCTGCTATTTCCACAGATGAGTTTGAATGGTGTTTTAGTTTATGATTTTAATTCTTAAAACATAAACTTTACAGCAACTTAAATCTGTGTTTCCAGCCTATGGCCATTCTCATTAGACTCCAATAAATTGTCTCTTCACTTCTTTGAAATGAGAGCTGTGAAGATACTGACCTGAGAACCAGTTAGATTATTTTCACTCTTTGTCTTTACTTCCATTGCATATTCCGTGGTCTCATCCCCAGATCTGTTGCAGATTATTTGTAGGTTCCTGTTCTTCCTATGTCCCTCCATTCCCTGTGGACTCTGCTGAACTTTCCAGTGGATCCAGTCTTTACTTCTCATCTCATTTTTTTTTTGTGTGTGTGTAAATCATCATTTTCTGGAGGCACTCTGTACCTGGAAATATATTAGCCTCACATGCCTAGAAATCCAGTAGGATATTCATTACAAATTCCCAAGTCTCATTCCCAGCCTTGCAGCAGACCATTTCTGGGGCCAGCCAACTTTCTCTGATTCCACTCTTTAGGGACTATACCTATCTTCCTGGCAGACTGAGGTTTCTTTTTCTGTTGACACTCACAGAGGCCCTGCTTCTAGCCCATTCCTATCCATATGTGTTAGCTCCTAATACCAGAAAACATTTCACCTGGAATGCCCCTCCACCAGTGGCCATACTTTGCATGGATTCATAAGCATTCTTACCAGAAAATTTAGCCAGTGTATGCTCCTAAGAACCAAAGAGGGCAACAAAAATTAAAAATGGAAAAACCATCCAGTAAAAAAGAAAAGAGACCAGATATTACCATCTAGAATTACAATTATCACAAGCCCAGGTACCTAAACACCAACAAAATGATTAACATCCAAAACAACATATCTCTACCAGAACCCAGCAACCACACTATAGTAGATCTTGAGAAATGCAAGAGCTCAAGCATATGCCAAGGACTTCAAAATAGCTATTATGATTATGGTCAACGACCTAAAAGAAGCTATGAATAAATCTGCTAATGAAGTCTATAAAAACACAAACAGTTGAATAAAATAATAAAAACAGTTCAAGATATGAAATAAAAATAGAATCACCAAAGAAAACACAACCTGAGGTAAAACTAGAAATAAAAAATCTATTATGTCACTCAAAAAATTCAGGAGGGAATTGTCACCAAAAGAATATGAGATAAGGTGTTCTAGTCGGGTTCCGGTTCTGGGACCAGGTGCTGTCTGTGGAGCATGTCCCCACACATTCTGTAGCAGACAGAGATAAATTTTGGCTGTCAGGGTCCCCCCAGCTGCTGCTAAGGGAACTCGCAAGGCACCCACCTCCAACTGCTCAAACAGAGAAGGACTGAGGACTCTGAAAGACAGACTCAGACTCCGCCCAAAGGTGAGGTGGGCTCAGTAGGCCCCAGCACCTGAATCCCTGCCAGGGAAAATTGTGTTCTTGTCGGGTTCCAGTTCCGGGACCTTGTGCTGCCTGTGAAGCGTGTGCCCACACATTCTGTAGCAGACAGAGATAAACTTTGGCTGTCAGGGTCCCACCAGCTACTGCTAAGGGAACACGCATGGCCACCTCACATCCAACTGCTCAAACAGAGAAGGATGGAAGACTTGATATTCAGTCCCCTGCCCAGAGCAGAATTAGAGATTGATCAGACCTTTTGTTCAGAGGTGACAGGAAACACACAAGCCCACTTGCCACAACTGACAAGGAGCCACCTAATCATTAACCACTGAAGCCATGGGCAGACACCAGTGCAAAAATATATATAATAATATAAGGAACAACAAGGTAACTCCAGAAGAAAGTGGTAGTCCTACAACTACAAGACCTGAACTGAGCAATGAAGAGGAAACAGAAGGAAGCAACATCAAAAACTACTTTATGATGATCATCGAAGCTCTAAGAAGATATGAAAAATTGCCTTAAAGAAATAGAAGAAAATACAAATAAAAACTGGAAGAGTTGAACAAATCTATGAAAGAAAACCAAGAAAATGTAAAAGAAAAAATTAAAGAAACATGCCAGGAACTAAAAACTGAAATAGAAGCAATAAAAAAAGGCACAAAATGAGGCAAAGATGGAAATACAAAACCAAAAGAAAAAAGCTGGAACTGTAGATACAAGCATAACCAACAGAATTCAAGAGATGGAAGACAGAATCTCTGAAGTGGAAGACACAGTAGCTCAAATAGATATATAAGTCAAAGAAAATACTAAAACCAAAAAAGCCATAACTCAAAATGTTCAGGAAATCTGGGACACCATGAAAAGATCTAACTTGAGAATAATAGGAATAGAAGAAGGAGAAGAAGACCAGCTCAAAGGCACAGATAATGTTTTCAATAAAATCATAGAAAACTTCCCTAACCTGGAGAAGGAAATGCCTATAAAGATACAAGAAGCTTACAGAACACCAAACAGATATGACCCCCCAAAAAAGTCAGTGTGCCACATTAAAATCAAGCCACAAAACATATAGAACAAAGAAAAAATTTTAAGAGCTGCAAAAGAAAAGGGCCAACTTACATATAAAGGCAGACCCATCAGAATAACACCTGACTATTCAATGGAAATGATGAAAGCTAGAAGGGCTTAGTCAGAAGTTATACAGACACTAAAAAAGCATGGCTGCCAAACTAGAATACTATACCCTGCAAAATTATCGATCACCATAGATGGAGTAAACAAGATATTTCAGGACAAAGTCAGATTGAAACATCTACCAATCCAGCGCTACAGAGAGTATTAGAGGGAAAACTCCAACCTAAGGACTCCAGATACACCCATGAAACCACAAACATTCAATAATTCCACAGAAGAATACTCCAGAGAAAGGAAACACAAACAAGTTACCAACAAAAATGGCAGGAAATATCAATCAGTGGTCACTAATATTCCTTAATATCAATGGACTCCATTCTCCTATAAAAAAGCACACACTAACAAGATGGATACAACAACAGAAGCCATCCTTCTGTTGCCTACAAGAAATACACCTCAACCACAAAGACAGACACAGGCTTAGAATAAAGCGTTGGGAAAAGATTTTCCAGTCAAATGGTCCTAAGAAACAAGTGGGGGTTGCCATCCTAATACCTAACAAAGTAGACTTTAAGCTAAAAGCAATTAAAAGGGACCAAGATGGTCACTACTTATTCATCACAAGGAAAATTGGTCAAGAGGAGATGTCAATCCTGAATATTTATGCCCCTAATAGAAGGGCACCTACTTATATAAAGAAACACTGCTAAAGCTCAAATCCCACATCAATTCTTACACCCTAATAGTGGGAGACTTCAATACTCCACTTTCAACCCTGGATAGGTCAACCAGACAGAGACCCAACAGAGAAATAAGGTTCCTAAAAGATGTTGATTCAAATGGATTTAATAGATATCTACAGAAGCTTCCACCCAAATGCAAAGGAATATACATATTTCTCAGCTCCTGAAGGAACTTTCTCCAAATTTGACCACATATAGCAAATATCAACAGATACAAAAAATGAAAATCATCCCTTGTAATATATTGGACCAACAGAACCTAAAGTTAGAGTTCAACAACATCAAAAATCAAAGAAAGCCTACCAACTCATGGAAACCAAACATCACTCAGGTGAACCATCTCTGGGTCAAGAAAGAAATTAAGACAGAAATCAAAATCTTCCTAGAATTTAATGAAAATGAATCCACAACATATCCAAGCTTGTGGGATAGAATGAAAAGAGTCTTAAGAGGAAAATTCATAAGTGCTAGATGCCTACATGAAAAACCTAGAGATTTCCCACACTAGAGACCTAACAGCGCAGCTGAAAGCCTTAGAACAGTTAGAGTCAAACTCACCTAGAAGGAGTAGATAGCAGGAAATAATCAAACTTACAGCTGAAATGAATATAATTGAAACAAAAAGAACAATACAAAGAATCAATGAATATAAGAGTTGGTTCTTTGAGAAAGTCAAGAAGATAGATAAGCCCTTAGCCAAACTAATCAAAAAACAGAGAGAGAGTGTTCATATCAAAAAGATCAGAAATGAAAAGGGAGGCATAACAACACACCCCCAGGAAATCCAGAGAATTATCAGATCATATTTTGAAAATCTGTATTTCACAAAAATGGAAAACATAGACGAAATGGACAGCTGTCTGGACAGGTACCATTTACCAAAATTAAATGAAGAACAGATTAATTACCTAAACAGGGCTATAACCCTTAAGGAAATTGAAGCTGTCATTAAAAGCCACCCCAAAAATAAAAGCCCTGGTCCAGACTGTTTCAATGGAGAATTCTACCAGACATTCAAAGAAGAATTATTACCATTACTCCTCAAACTATTTCATATGTAGAAACTGAAGGAATATTGGCAAATTCCTTTTATGAGGCCACAAATACCCTAGTACCCAAGCCAGTCAAAGACACAACAAAGAAGGAGATTACAGACCAATTTCCCTCATGAATATTGATGCTAAAATTCTCCACAAAATTTTGGCAACCTGTATACAACAATATATAAAAAGTATCATCCACCACGACCAAGTAGACTTTATCCCAGAAATGCAGGGTTGGTTTAACATATGAAAAACCATAAATGTTATCTGTCATATAAACAAACTGAAAGAACAAAACCACATGATCATATCCTTAGATGCTGAGAAATCCTTTGACAAAATCCAACACTGTTTTATGATAAAAGCTCTGGAGGAATCAGGAATACAGGGACAATATCTCAATATAATAAAGGCGATCTACAAGAAGCTGACAGCCAGCATCAAACGTAATGGAAAAAAACTCAAAACAATCCCACTAAAATCACTTTATTTTCAATGAGTAAAAGTCTTAATATCAAAACAGCAAACCACATTTGGGACAGTATGTGTAAAAAGCCAACATTAATACTTAAGTAGACATTGCTTCTTTCTCATCAGATCAAACACACCACAGGAGTCTTTGTAAGAGCACAACAAAGATCATTTAACACAACAAGATTCTATATTTAGACTTGATAATTAACAAACTGAAAAGCCCTGTTTCATAAAGATAGGTTGTTGGAGATGAGAAGGATGTGTAACATGGTTTTAGACAGAACAGTATATGACTGCAAACATTTGGTCTAGAGTTTTGTAACTGGCATTATAGAAAAATAGCTCTCATGCCATTGCTGTTAATAAGTTCTTGTGATATTTTAGGAACAACTTCAACTGTGAATGGACTTCTAGCAAGTGTAAATGGAATGTTGTGTAGATTTGGAAAATACCATAAAATTTCCTCTGCAAGCATGTGCAAGTTTTTTTTTCATAGAAATTGTCATTCCAATCCTTTTGTCTCTTTTAGTACCATGTTCCTCAAAGAAAGCAATAAAGTAGGTAACATGTAAATTTTATTTTCATCTTTTTTCCTCTCTAATGCTGAAGTTTCATTTGAAATAATTCAATCTTTTCAGACAAATAGAGACATGTTATATCTTTTCCTTGCAGTAATAAATTTAATTTGTTCAAGATGCAAACCAAGTAAGTTATTTTTTAAAATTCACTTTCTTCACTAAAAAGTGATTTGAATTTTGATTTTCTTTCTGATTTAAAAAAGAAAACAAAACAACATTAATCCCAGTACTCAGGAAGCAGAACTATGTGAATCTTATATCTGCAAATTCAAAGTCTACCTGGTGTACTGAAGAAGTCTCAGGACGGCCTAGGACTACATAGAGAAACCTTGTTATTAAAACAAATAAATAATGAAACAAACAGCAACATCAACAACAAAACATTTTTTGAGTTGATCACAAAGCTCAAAACATGTTTTAAATTTTTTTATCTCTAGAACCATTTCACTTCAGTGTGAAACAGAAGAGCTTTGATCAGCACATTCCACTATTTGCACAGTTTCAAAAACAGTCAACTATTTCAGGTACTTATCTTTATAAAATTAACAAAAATTATGATGTTTTTATTTTTTGTAACTTTTATGGCAGCCTCTTTGTTGCTAATTTTGCCAAAGAATCATGCAATGACTTCTGATGACTTTTGGTGACTCATTCAGTACAAAACATTGAAATCCAGATAGACATCCTTGCATGTCTGGAGCATCAGCTCTGCAAACCCCACAAACCTATCTTAAAGAGACCTGTTCTTCAGAAATAAACAGCTGGGTCAAATATATCACATCCAATAGTTGTTCAAGACATTTGCAAGCAAGCAAGCAAACAAATTCATCTTTAAAGTCATCACCATTAATATTCTTCACTTAAACTAGTAACTGAGGTTTGCAACTTGTGTGCCTTCTTCAAGCTGGACACTAAATATTGGAAGTGATGCAGATTTAATTTCCTGTATTGCCTGACCAAGTACTCGATCAGAAAACTTGTCATCTATTCTTCTATGGATAGTGATGTTAGATAAAGAACCGTTCTCAACTGAGTAATAAATTCTCTCTGATTATAACTCAAACAATGGCTTTGGTTGCTGGCAACAGTAAATTCCCAGCAATGGTGTGAGGTTTTGTTGTCATAGGATGATTTTTTTAATGAAAATAATGAGACAATAGCTCTAATCATAAGATGACAGTCAGATATCATTAGTATTAATAATCACTGACAACTGATTTAAAAAATAATATTTATTAAAGGGTTTATAGAGAAACACTCACTGATGCAAGAGATTAAACAGTTGTGTGGTTCTTGGAAGGCTGGACTTGTCACCATGGCTGAAGCTAAAAGAGTCAGATCAAGTCTTCCATCTAAGAGTGAGCAGAAAGTAGAAGGAGCTCTACCTATATGTGCCCTGATCATATACTGCTTTTCAACCATACCCTTAATTCTGCAGCCTAGATGGTCTTAGGTGAATCTCAGATCTATGCTGGCCAAGAGACCATGGCTCTAGGTCAAGGTGATGACACCTGTCCTCCCCTACATCACATGGCATAGTTCAGTTAATAGAGCTCATTGAAATTTCCTATGAATTATTATTATATGTGAAATTTTGGCATATCTGTTACTATCAAAAGGAGGCAGTGTTAGCATCAACCACAGCTTAATATTAGAAGACCAACCAGCATCCAGATTAAGTTTCCATGTTATAGATATTTTTGCAGTAGTTTATAATTTTACAGTACATGGCATTAGATTTACCCAGTAATTATAATTCATGAAGTGTCATTGTATGTCCAATATCTCTGCTTTCAACACAGTAGCTGCCTTCTATACATTTGTGACTAGTCTGAGTAAGTGCATTATAGCATCAATTCTGTCATATATGCCTATATTTATTGAGTGTGTATGTGTCAGGTTTGGCAGAATGAAGGCATCACTCTGGATATTTGCATGTGGACAGAACTTGGAGCTAGAGGAGTGGTGCTTGAGTTCCTAAGACCATCAGAAATAAATGTTTTCCATTGCTCTTAGGTGACCACTGTGAAAGAGTAGTTTAACTCACGGGCTGAAAACTGCTGACATAGAATCACTTGGGAAAAGAGTCTTAGGGAGGCGCTGTTGAGATAAGGTTAGCTAAGGAACATGCCAATGAAGGTTTTTTATGTTTTCTTAGTCTGGCTATTTGAGATGGGAAATCTTATTCTAATATGAACAGTATCTTTCCTTGTGTATGGTCCTGGACTGTCTGGGAGTAGAGAAAACAAAGAGCACTAAGCCACTGAGCATTCATTTATTTTTCTGCTCTACTGACTATGCATGTAACACGACCAGTTGTCTCAAGCTTCTGTGATATCTCTACATTGTAAGCTGTAGTAAACCTTTTCTAACTTAAGTTGATCTCATTTAAGTGTGCTTGTTTTTGATCTTATTATAGCAATGAAAATGAAGTCAGAGAAAGACATAGTTCTTTAAATATTTTTTTTTTAAAAGGAAGTTTCTTTTTTCTTTTTTTGATTTATTTATTTATTATGCATACAGTTTTTACAGAAGAGGGCGCCAGACCTCATCATAGATGGTTGTGAGCCACCATGTGGTTTTGCTGGGAATTGAACTCAGGACCTCTGGTAGAACAGTCAGTGCTCTTAACCTCTGAGCCATCTCTCCAGCCCTAAATATTCTTTAGTTAACTAAATTAAGAGTGCTTGGACTTAATGGATTTTCCTCCTCCTCTTCCTTCTTCTTTCCAGTCAATTCTGTCATGGTAAATCCATAACAAAACTTGAAATTCACCCTTTACTCAAATATTTTATTATGTTGTTTTTGCTATAGCAGTAAAATATTCAAATATTTAGTACCTAGTGTATAAGAAATAAATAATGAAGTCTAAGAAAATGATATGGTAGTTAGATGTTAGAATTTTATTTGTATAATGAAAATATAACCAGAAGCTATTTATAAGGACAATTTAAAATTTTCTCCAAAATGATTAAGAATAAAATAATTTAATTTTATGACAGTTATCTTTTAGCAGGAAAGGTTTAAAAGTACATCCAGCTTAAACTGGCAAGGTCACATTAAAGAATGGTGTTGGCATAGCTGAATGGTAGTGTGTAGAAAAATGCAAATAGATCCAAGCCTGTCACCCTGCACAAAACTCAAATCCAAGTGGATCAAAGACCTCAACATAAACCCAGCCACTTTAAACTTGATAGAAAAGAAATTGGGAAATACACTTTTACGAATTGGCACAGGCAATCACTTCCTAAATATAACACCAGTGGCACAGACACTAAGAACAACAATCAATAAGTGGGATCTCCTAAAGCTGAGAAGCTTCTGTAAAGCCAAGGATACTGTCAATAGGACAAAATGACAGCCTACAGAACAGGAAAAGATTTTCACCAACCATACAAATGACAGAGGACTGATCTATAAGATATATAAAGAACTCAAGTATCTAGAGCCCAAAACCTTGAATAACCCAATCAAAAAATGGGGTTCAGATCTAAAAAGGGAATTCTCAGCAGAAGAATTACAAATGGCTGAAAGGCACCTGAAAAAGTGCTCATCATCTTTAGCCATCAGAGAAATGCAAATCAAAACAACTTTGAAATACCGTCTGACACCTGTAAGATTGGCTAAGATAAGAGACAAAGATGACAGCCTATGCTGGAGAGGATGTGGAGCAAGGGGAACACTCTTTCATTGTTGGTGGGAGTGTAAGTTTGTTCAGCCACTTTGGAATGCAGTAAGGTGGTTTCTCAGAAAATTGAGAATCAATCTCCTCAAGGATCCAGCAATACCACTTCTGGGTGCATACCCTAAAGATGCACAGTCACACTCCAAAGGCATTAGCTCAACTATGTTCATAGCAGCATTATTTGTAATAGCAATAACCTTGAATCAACCTAGATGCCTCTCAACTGAATAATGGATTAACAAACTGTGGTACATCTACACAATGGAGTACTACTCAGCAGTAACAAAAAAAAAATGATTTCCTAAAATTTGCCAGCAAATGGATGAATTTGGAGCATATCTTCCTTTGTGAGGTATCTCAAACCAAAAAATGTAAGCAGGGGATGTACTCACTCATTAGTGGACTCTAAGCAAACAAACAAACAAACAAACAAGACAAAAGCAAAGCATGCCTAAGCTGCAAACCACAACCACTGAACAGTTTGGAATCAGAAACACCTTGGACTGACTCCTTGGATCTCACTCCACCTAGAGGAACACCTGACTTAGTCTTGAGGTTGGGGGAGAAAACTGGATCTGCCAGGAGTGGATGCTGAACTAAACAATATTGGAACGGTGGGACCTTGGGACTGCCTGCCACCTGTCAGGGGAGGAGATGGGAAGTTGTAGACAAGAGAGAATGACCTGATGTGGCGGGAGGAAGAAGAGACCTTGCTTGAATAAGGATATACAAGGATAGAAAGTGTGACTTCTTGGTTCATAATAATAAAATAAAAAATAAAAAATGAATAATAAATAATAAATAAATAGTATTCAAAGGCAAATATTTAAAGACTGGTGTCATAAAGGCATAAAAAAACTAGGTTTATTGCTGCTATATTAGTCATAGCAAGAAATCAGAAACAGCCTAGTTGTCACTCAATACATGAGCAGATAAGGAAAAATGTACATTTCCACAATTTCCACAATGAACTATTTCTCAACCATTAAAAACTGAAATCATGAAATATACAGATGAACTGATGGATCTAGATAACTATCATCCTGCATGAAATAACTTAGACACAGAAAGACAGCTACGATTTGTATTCACTTATATATGTTAGCTCTTGTCATTGATAAGCAACCTGTAATCTGTGTAATCACAAAGCTTAGGTATAATGTAAGAGACTAGGGGAAGGGATGGATACCCCTAGGAAAGGAAAATAAAATAGGTAGTTATATATGAGTAAGGTAGGGGGCCTCAAAATAGACTCTCAAACGTGGGGGAGGGGTGTCGAAATTTCCATCAAATTCCTTCCCTCAGAATACTCTGAGAAAAAGGAGGTAAAAGCATATGAACATCAAAAAGTAGAACACCAAAAAGTAGTCCTTCAAACACAAAAAGTATACCTTCAAAACACAGCATGGATTTCAAAAATGTGATAGCTATCTTTGTTTCTTTATATGTAAAGCAATGCCATGAATTTCTTAATAAGACTCTCCCAGTCTTTATTTATCTGGTACAATGTAATGTCTCTTAAGGTTTTATTTGATTATTTTTTTAGCATCCTAACTCTAGCCTGATATCTGCCATTAATTTCTGAGGTTCTTGAAACTGTTGCTATTTCAAATATACAAACATTTTTTATATTAATGTAGAGCAATGACAAGTAAAACAAGGTGAATCAACAGAGAAAGAAATATCATGACAGTTCCCCCCTCCAAAAAACTTGCATGCATTCCCTTTTCAGAAGTCCCCATGGACTTTAATAGTTTCTAACAAAAGTGTAGTGCATGCTCTCTTCTGAGATTCAGGCAGTTCCCCAACTGTGATCTCTATATTATCTAAAAAGAAGTAATATACTGCCAGCTTACAGTGGTACATAATAAACTTTTCCATTTCCAAAAGGAGAATGGTTATGTAGCAGAGAAAGATCACACCAAAATATGACTGATACTCAACAGATCAAGCAATAGATCCTAGAGCTCTATGTCCACCATTTGGAGTTGTAAAGAAATTATCAGATTTCCAACATTGGGCAACCCCACCCTTCTAGCTTTTCTTTATGCACCCTCTCACTTGAGCCAAATCTACTCTATGCCTACAGCTTTATTTGGCAAATGTATCATGGTCCTGATGTCCCCAAGATCCTGGGGGCCGTGACAACTTAAGTTTCCTATTCACATATTTATACAAAGGATTTTTATTGCCTTTTTACATGGATTCTGGCTCAGTCACAAATCCCTGGGCCTTAGTGTCCCTCTAGAACTATGGCATATGTTTTTGTAATTCTCGCTCTTGCATCTCCCAAACCACATTCTGTTTTTAGCTCAAGATGCAGCCCATGCGCCTTTGAAGAACAGTTGTACTACCTAATATGTGCTGACCCTGGGGAGATATTTCCCAAGGATTTTTAATAATATTTTTAAAATTTTTAATTCAAATATAATTATATCAAAAAACAAATATACAAATGTATTATTATGTGCCTTGTTTTAGTCTAAAGAAACCATGTGAATTGTATTTTAGGCTTTATTGCAAAAACAAAGATATTCTTTAAGAAAGGTCTTATGGGATATTATTAAACCTAAATTTTAAAGAAATTAAACATAAAAGATGTATAGTGATATAACTTGATAATAATCACAACTTCCTTTAAAATAATGTTAAATTTACAACAATCTTAGAAGGGCATATATTATATACTGATTTAAGAGACAAAGACTCGTCTCAGTACTTACTAAATATTAAGGGAAATTAATGCATGCTTTCATTTTTATTTTAAGAGTAAACATTTGTGTTTCTTAGGACAAATTAATTAAATTGTTTTGAGGTTAGTTCAGATTTTCATTTTTGTTTGTACATTGATCAATTTCTCCTCACTTTGATTCTAACTCATTAGGCATGCCTCTGTATATTTCTCTATCTAGAAACACTGATTAGAAGTATAACTACTTATCATCTTGAAGGCCCTTCTATTTTTAGTTCCTTGATAGTCTGGAATTTTCTACTGTTGCACACTTATATTACAGTCAGGACCTATTTTAAATAAACTATTGCAGTAACAATACTTTAAGCTGACAGCATATTTTTAATGTTTATTTAATTGTACCATTTGAAACTACATGCCAGCATTTAAAAAAATGACTAAATAATGTTAATTTTACTGAATAACAGAATCTACTGTAGTGTAAATGCAAAAGTGGAAAATAATTACTGCTTTTGAAAAATTGAATATCTTACTGACACATTGTTACACTGAATAGTATTTTAAAATATTGTACCAAAGTCATTCTAATAAGACTCAAAGGATATCAGACATATGGATCTATGAAAGTTACTATTATATCTGAGATTATTATATAACAACATGGATAAATTTATGTAAGTAATGACAATTGTGGTGGAAATGCTGTCTGTATGCTATAAATAAAGGACTGGTTTGGCCTATGTAGAACACCATAGAAGTGGGTGGAGAATCAGAGCACATGCAGGTAGGAGAGGGCAGAGTTAGTCAGTCGCCATTTGACCCCCAAAGGAGGAACATGTAGAGGTACAGGTGAGCCATGGGCTGAGACATGTGGTGGGAAGATTAATGGTAATGGGTTGAATTAAGATGAAAGAGCTAGCTAGTAATGTGCTTAAGACATGTGCCAAAGAGTATAAAGTATATGAATGTATGATTCATTTCTTTGAGGGACAAATGCCACCGTGGGTCAGGGTCTGAACTCCTGGGCCCAAACGGCCTGGGAAACTTACTACAACAGATGGCATCCCAATGTGGGCCAAACACCCGCATAAAGCTTGAGAGAGTTTAAAAAGCTTAAAACGGGTTCTAGATCACTGAAACACAGCCAAAAGTGGTTTTTTGAATTGCGTATTTGAATTGATTTATGGTACAGAGACAGTGCGATATTCAGGCTGGAATTAAACACAGCTTAAACTCATACATTTCACGAAAGGCTTGGCATAAGTGTGATTGATTTAAGGTTTCTGCTTATATTGAACAGAAAGGAGACAGAGTTAAAATTGGTTTTTCTGGTACCAGCATTTCCTGAGTCCACTCTGGTTGCCAGCATTGGCAGAGATGCGTGGGCTCCTCCGCAATATTGAAAAGCTGCCAAAAGGGGCGGGGCCAGCAATTAAAGTGATACCAACATTTTAAAAGCTCTTTGGGTTAGAAAATAATTAAGGATTCTCAATAAAACAGATTTAGACTCACAAAACCCCTAAATGGGGTACAATGTATGTAAAATACACATAGGCTTCAGAGAGAGAGAGAAAAAAAAAAGGGAAAGAGAAAGCCTTTTAAGAAAGAGAAATAGGAAATAAAGATAAAAAAGCCATGAAAGATGGGAGATAAACAGGGAGTCTGGATTATGGTTATTGTATTTTCTTTTAATTTTTTAACTTTTTTCTGTATACTTTTAATTATTATTATTATTATGAACAAAGAAGTCATGCTTTCTATCCCTGTATATCATTATTCAAGGTGCATTCCCCCCTCCTCCCACATCAGGTCATTTTTTCTTCTCCACAACTCCCCATCCCC
This sequence comes from Sigmodon hispidus, assembly GCA_004025045.1. Lineage (NCBI taxonomy): Eukaryota > Metazoa > Chordata > Mammalia > Rodentia > Cricetidae > Sigmodon > Sigmodon hispidus. The sequence goes on from PVIH01004226.1 coordinate 103,849, forward strand.
TCCCTGGGCAGGCAGCAGACAATCCCATGGTCCCACTGACCGAATATTGCTTAGTACAGTCTCCACTCCTGGCAGATCCAGTTTTGTCCCTCCTCCTTCAAGAGTGAGTTAGGTGTTCCTTTAGGTGGAGTGGGATCCAAAGAGTCAGTCCAGGGTGTTTCTGATCCCAAGCTGATCATTGGTTGTGGTTTGCAGCTTGGGCATGCTTGGCTTTTTTCTTGTTTGTTTGTTTAGAGACCACTAATGAGTGAGTACATCCCCTGCTTATCTTTCTGAGGTTGTGATACCTCCCTCAGGAGAATATTCTCCAAATCCATCCATTTGCCTGCAAATTTTAGGACATCATTTTTCTTAATGCTGAGTAGTACTAAAACTGCAAGAACTATATTGAATAGATAAGGGGAGAGAGGACATCCTTGTCTAGTTCCTGATTTTAGTGGGATTGCTTTGAGTTTTTCTCCATTAAGTTTGATACTAGCTGTTAGCTTCTTGTAAATTGCCTTCATTATATTTAGGTATTCTCACTGTATTCCTGATGTCTCCAGGGCCTTAATCCTAAAAGAGTGTTGGATTTTGTCAAAGGCTTTTTCAGCATCTAAGGATATTATCATGTGGTTTTGTTCCTTTAGTTTGTTTATATGATGGATAACATTTACAGTTTTTCATTTGTTAAACCCGCCCTGCATTTCTGGGATGAAATCTACTTGGTCATGGTGGATGGTATTTTTTATACGTTGTTGTATATGGTTTGCCAAAATTTTGTTGAGAATTTTAGCATCAATATTCATGAGGGAAATTGGTCTGTAATTATCCTTCTTTGTTGTGTTTTTCAGTGGCTTGGGTATTAGGGTAATTGTGGCCTCATAAAAGGAATTTGGCAGTATTCCTTCAGTTTCTACTGTGTGAAATAGTTTGAGGAGTAACGGTAGTAATTCTTCTTTGAATGTCTGGTAGAATTCAGCTCTGAAACCTTCTGGACCAGGGCTTTTATTTTTGGGGAGGCTTTTAATGACAGCTTCAATTTCCTTAAGGGTTATAGGCCTGTTTAGGTAATTAATCTGATCTTCATTTAATTTTGGTAGGTTGTACCTCCCCAGAAAGCTGTCCATTTCTTCTAGGTTTTCCATTTTTGTGGAATACAGATTTTCAAAATATGATCTGATTATTCTCTGTATTTCCTGGGGGTCTGTTGTTATGTCTCCCTTTTTATTTCTGATTTTCTTGATTTGAACACTCTCTCTCTGTTTTTTGATTAGTTTGGCTAAGGGCTTATCTATCTTCTTGACTTTCTCAAAGAACCAACTCTTAAATTCATTGATTCTTTGTATTGTTCTTTTTGTTTTATTTGTATTGATTTCAGCTTTAACTTTGAATATTTCCTGCTGTCTACACCCTCTCATTGAGTTCGCTTCTAATTGGTCTAAGGCTTTGAACTGAGCTGTTAGGTCTCTAGTGTGGGATTTCTCTAGGTTTTTCATGTAGGCATTTAGCGCTATGAATTTTCCTCTTAAGACTGTTTTCATTGTGCCCCACAAGTTTGGATACGTTGTGGATTCATTTTCATTAAATTCTAGGAAGTCTTTGATTTCTTTCCTAATTTCTTCCTTGACCCAGAGATGGTTCAGCTGAGTGATGTTTAGTTTTCATGAGTTGGTAGGCTTTCTTTGATTTTTTATGTTGTTGAACTCTAATTTTAAGCCCTGGTGGCTTGATATGTTACAAGGGATTATTTCCATTTTTTTGTATGTGTTGATATTTGCTTTATGACCAATTATGTGGTCAATTTTGGAGAAAGTTCCATAAGGAGCTCAGAAATATGTATTTTCCTTTGCATTTGGGTGGAAGCTTCTTTAGATATCTATTAAATCCATTTTCATCATAACTTCTTTTAGACTCCTTATTTCTCTGTTGAGGCTCTGTCTGGTTGTCCTATCTAGGGTTGGAAATGGGGTATTGATGTCTCCCTCTATTAGGGTGTAAGAATTGATGTGGGATTTGAGCTTTAGCAGTGTTTCTTTACATAAATAGGTGCTCTTCTATTAGGGGCATAAATATTCAGGATGGACATTTCTTGACCAATTTACCTTGTGATGAATAAGTAGTGAACATCTCAGTCCCTTTTAATTACTTTTAGCTTAAAATCTACTTTGTTATATATTAGGATTGTATCCCCTGCTTGTTTCTTAGGACCATTTGACTGGAAAATCTTTTCCCAACACTTTTTTCTAAGCCTGTGTCTGTCTTTGTGGTTGAGGTGTGTTTCTTATAGGCAACAGAAGGATGTCTTCTGTCATTGTATCCATCTTGTTAGTGTGTTAAGTTTTATAGGACAGTTGAGTCCATTGATATTAAGGGAAATTAGTGATCATTGATCGATATTTTCTACCATTTTTGGTGGTAACTTGTTTGTATTTCCTTTCTCTGGAGTATTCTTCTATGGAATTATAGATTGTTTGTGATTTTGTGGGTGTATCTGGGATCCTATGGTTGAAGTTTTCCCTATAATCTTTTCTGTACTGCTGTATTGGTAGATAGATATTCTTTCAGTCTGATTTTGTCATGAAATATCTTGGTTACTCCATCTATGTTTATTTATAATTTTGCAGGGTATAGTATTCTAGTTTGGCAGCCATATGTCTGTATAACTTCTGACCAAGCCCTTCTAGCTTTCATCATCTCCATTGAATAGTCAGGTGTTATTCTGATGGGTCTGCCTTTATATGTAAGTTGGCCCTTTTCTTTTGCAGCTCTTAAAATTTTTTCTTTTTTCTGTATGTTTTGTGGCTTGATTATAATGAGGCATGCTGACTTTTTTGGGGGTCATATCTGTTTGGTGTTCTGTAAGCCACTTGTATCTTTATAGGCATTTCCTTCTTCAGGTTAGGGAAGTTTTCTTCTATGATTTTATTGAAAACATTATCTGTGCCTTTGAGGTGGTCTTCTTCTTCTTCTTCTATTCCTATTATTCTCAAATTAGGTCTTTTCATGGTGTCCCAGATTTCCTGAACATTTTGAGTTATGGCTTTTTTAGTTTTAGTATTTTCTTTGACTGATATGTCTATTTGAGCTACTGAGTCTTCTATTTCAGAGATTTTGCCTTCCAAATCTTGAACTCTGTTTGTTATGCTTTTATCTGTGGTTCCAGCTTTTGTCTTCAGGTTTTCTATTTCCATTTTTGCCTCATTTTGTGCCTTTTTTATTGCTTCTATTTCAGCTTTTAGTTCCTGGCATGTTTCTTTCACAGATTTGTTCATCTCTTCCAATTTGTTGTTTGTATTTTCTTCTATTTCTTTAAGGCTATTTTTCATATCTTCTTTGAGAGCTTTGATGATCATCATAAAGGAATTTTTGGTGTTGCTTCCTTCTGTTTCTTCTTCATTGCTCAGTTCAGCTCTTGTATTTGTACGATCGCCTCTTTCTTCTGGAGTTACCTTGTTGTTCTTAATATTATTATGTAAATTTTTACACCTGTGTCTGCCCATGGCTTCAGTGGTTCACGATTAGGTGGCTGCTGTTCAGTTGTGGCACTCGGGCTTGTTTGCCTCCTGTCACCTCTGATGAAAAAGTCTGTTCATTATCTACCTCTGCTCTGTGCAGGGGATTAAATTTCCAGTCATCAATCTTTCTCTGTTTGACCAATTGTAGGTGATGTGGCAGCTGTGCAAATTTGCTCAGCAGCAGCTTGGGGGACCATGGCAGTCAGAGTATATCTCTGTCTGCTACAGAGTGTGTGGGTATGTGCTCTGCAGACAGCACCCAGTCCTGGAACCGGAACCAGAACAGATGGAAGCTCAACTCTCCCTGGCTGGTATATAGGTGCTCGGGCCTGCTGGCCTCTCCTCACCTCTGGGCAGGGTCTGAGTCTGTCCTTCAGGGTCCTCAGTCCTTATCCGTTTGCTTAGTTGGATATGAGTAGCCATGCAAATTTCCTCAGCAGCAGCTGGGGGGACTGTGGTAGTCAGAGTTTATGTGTGGGTACATGCTCTGCAGACAGCACCCAGTCCTGGAACTGGACAATTTTTTAACTTTTAATGAGCTAATTTCAGAGAGACAATTGATTGCTAAGGCTGCTAAGTTAAACAAATACATATTCTTTAAAGATATCTTGACTTTGAAATCTGTTTATAAGAATATGTTACTTGGGAAAAGAGTTTCTGCTTTTGTCTCCACAGAAGATCAAAACCTGTGGATTGGTTCTAGGCAAATGTGGTTCCATTTGCCAGGGCTACCTGAAATTCTCTAATGGGAATATCAGCTTCCAAGATGGCCAGTTGAGATGGTCTAGCTTCAAAACCCCATGAGATTGCCATCGTCCTTTGAGAGCAGGAAGTAGTAAAAGAAAGAAAGCTATGTCCAATTTCCCCAAAATTACTTATTAATGTTTGTTTTTATAAAAAATGTTTAATGGTCATATTCAATTTCTTTAAAAAAAAGGGGGGGAGGAGGATATGATATAGGAATGATAGAAAAGATAAGTGGATTTTGATTTATGGATATAAACTTAAGGTCAATTTTATTAGGCTATATGTATTTTTCTACTCTGATTAAGATATGATGCTGATGTAACTCATTTAAAATTGTAATGTGTAATTGAGAAATGTAGATTAATAATCATCCATGATAACCAAACTTATAGTCATGTTAGTTAGGTTTTTGTAGGTATGCAAAGATATATTTCAATTAGATAGATAGTTTTCAAACACTTCAAAGACATGCAGAATATGGCATTTAAAATATTTTAAGAACTTAGACTTTTCTGGACAGTGAGACAGGTCTGCTCCTGGCAGCACCAATGTATTTCAGGAAAATGATGGGCTTTGAAGAAACTTCATGTGGAATTTACTTTGTGGCAAGAGTTAGCCGCTGGACAAGAAACTGTTCTGGTATTGACTGCTTGATAGTATTCTGTATAAACTGGACACGCAGGTTCCATAGAAAAGTGACCTCTGAATGTTTGCAGAACAAGCCAAGATGGTCCTTCAGGTTCCTGCTTTGCAGAAAAAATTGCCAGGTATCCCTCTGGACAGAAGGATAAGTCAGTGTTGGACTGTGTCAGATTTCCTGCATCACTGAAAGGTATGCCATAGACTTTGGGCCATATAGGCTGAAGATGAATGCCCCAATGTTACAAAGGAACTTTGTGTGACTGTCCAGGCAGACAAGTGTCATCTCTGTTATTTTCTAGATTTTGGTAGTTGCTTCCACTTCCTGTTTATTTAGATAATATTATATCCTTCTGTGGTCTTTTATGTGGTTGAACGTTTAATAATTATAGGTATAGTTCTTTTTAGTTTGCTCACAAGGATTAAGTATGTTAATTACAAATAGACTAGATATTGTAACTATAATTTTTGATTGATAGCTGTTCTGTTGCATGTACTATTGCGACATGGAAATTGAAACCTTCCTTTTTAATTAGACAGAAAAGAGGAGATGTGGTGGAAATGCTCTCTGTATGCTGTAAATAAAGGGCTGGTTTGTCCTATGTAGAACACCATAGAAGTGGGTGGAGGATCAGAGCACATGCAGGTAGGAGAAGGGCAGAGTTAGTCAGTAGCCATCCAGCCCCTGAAGGAGGAACATTTAGAGGTACACGTGAGCCACAGGCTGAGCCACGTGGTGGGAAGATTAATGGAAATGGGTTGAATTAAGATGAAAGAGCTAGCTAGTAAAGTGCTTAAGACATGGGCCAAACAGTATAAAGTATATAAATGTCTGATTCATTTCTTTGGGGGACAAAAGCCGCCATGGACCAGGTTCTGAAACCCCAGGCCCAAATGGGACCAGGAAACTTTCTACAACAGACAATGATAGTTTAAAATTTTGTATTGGAGTAGTCTGAGAACATAAATACATAAATTAATGATTGTGTATTTATTTATTGAAAATTAGTATATGCAAATTTGTTTACCATAGTTTTATGTTAGTAATTGGATAAAAGTTTTTTATACTTCATTTTTATCATATTTATCTCACTTCTTTATATCTTCCCAGGTTCACCCCTTCCATATTTATCTATCACTGTGTCTTATTTTTAAACTTATCAATTCTCATTGGTTGTAACTATAGACTCTTAATATGTGTGGGCATCTACTGAATCATGTTAGGCCTTACAGGTCATACCCTTAAAAAAAAACTAACTCTCTTTTCCCTAGCAGCTATCAATTACCAATATTTCCTTAACTAGACACAGGATTTAGTAGAACCTCAATGCTTAAATTTGTCTTTTTAAAATATGCATATATGTTATATGTATTTCCACAACTGCTATGTGTTTATGTGTGAAATTATTTTGTCATCTTTAGAAAGCATTGTTTCCTTATTGATACCCTTACTATTACCACCTCTGGCTTTTAGAATCCTTTCATATTCCTTTCCACAGTAGATATTGAGCCTTTGGAGGTGGGAGTTGCAGTGTAATAACAAATGTCCCATTGAAGAATGAGGACCATACAGTCACTTAAGCTATGAAATTTGACCAACTGTATGTCTCTGCATCAAACATCATATTCTTCATAAATAAGCTTCTCTAATAAAGTTTGAAAATACACTAACCTATAATAATAATAAAATATTGTTAGGAATTGGTGAATATAAGCTCATTATCGTAGTAGTTATAGTAGTAATTCTTACTCTAGACTGTAGAGTTTGGAGCCTTTGACATTCAATAACTGTGCCAGGAATGGATCCAATTCTTCTGAACAAGATTTCAATCCCACCAGAAAGTGATTGGCTACTCCCATGACATTCATGCCACTATTGTACCCATAGGTATATATTGTCAAGCAGGTCAAAAATAGTTTGCAGGTTTCACAGTTGGGTAAGATAACTACTTTTCTCCCCTGTTAATATACATAGGACATTTCAGACCTATGAAAGGCAGGTTTGCCAGTATGAATGAAGATTCCCAGTAAATGACACAATGATTTCTGTAATTTTTTATTCAAATACATGATGTTTTCAGTAATAGGGTCTTGCAAAAATCAGCATATGTTTTTAGCTAGATCATATATAAAGTTTGATAATCTGGAAAAACTACTTTCTAGAAATACTTAAAAGGAAGGAGAGAATGAAATAAAATATGAAATGAAAGAAAAATATTAAATGATATATATTTATAATGTTTTATCATTTACAAATGATAGGCTATTATACTTAACTGTACTATTATTTTTATTTTTCTATTTCCTTTATTACAAATAGATTTTTAAATTATAATGTATTCTGATTAGGGTTCATCCTCTATCAGCTTCTCCAAGACCCTTTCTTTAAGAACAGCCCTGCTACAGACAAACTATGTAGAAGTATTAAGTAAAATTCAGCTGAGTCTTCACTTTATTTTGAGATAAGATGCTAGAGACCCAGAATTTTCCTATATTAATACTAGATGAAGTCTTAAAGACTATAAATTATGATATGAGATAAACTAGACATTTTCTTGAGGCATGTTAGCCAGCTGACTACCAACTAGTGAGCCTGGAACAATTATCCTTTTATTATCCTGCCACTGCAGGTTTTTGTATAACTTGCCTTCAACTGAAATCATACTGGCCAAGTCTTTTTCTGTTCCACCAGCCAGAGCCCAAATAATGATGTAGAGTATTTGATGTGGGAATGTCTTTCTGTATGGTGTGACTAAAGGAACTGTTTTGGCCTATGGTGAGCACTGTAGCAGTAAGCAGGAAATTGGAACATAGGTAGAAAAAGGTGGAGCCAGACAGAGATGACCTAGCCACCCAGGAGGAAACATGTGACAAAATAGGTGAGCCACAGGCCACATGGCAAGACAAATGAATGGAAATGGGATGAATTAACATGAAAGAACTATCTAGCAATGTGCCTGAGACATAGGCCAGACAGCATGAAATTAAAATTAGCATCTGTGTGTTTCTTAGGGACTTTGGGATTGCTGGTCCGAACAAGCAGTAGCAGCAGGTCTGAACCTTGGGACTGGGCCAGCCAGGATCCTCCTGTTATAAGACTTCTTATTAATTATAAAATCTTGGCCTATAGTTTAGGCTGTGTTTAACTAGTTCTTATAAATTAAATTAATTCATTTATATTAATATAAATTCTATTATGTGGCATTACCTCTCTTTCATCTTGTTCTTTTTCTTCCCTTGTATATCTTGGATTCTCCTGTGCCTAGATTTCTCCTCCTCTTCCTTTCTCTCTCTGGAAATGCCACCTATGCCTTCTGACTAGCTACTAATCATTTTGCTCTTTATTATACTAATTACAGTAACACATTTTTACAATGTACAAATGTTCCACAAAAATGATCATCTGTGAATAAACCCAGCTGATAACTGTCAGCATGAGTACATACTGTGGTGTTAAAACTGGAAACAATACCTCCTTCCTCAATCTTTATAACACTACATTTACCCCTGTTTGATTTGTTTATGCCACTCAGAATAATTGTTTGTCTTATATTTATGCTCATCCTAAAGTGAGAAATGCTGGAATGGCTTATTAAACTTGATGTTTTAGACCAGGTTAATAGCTCAGGGGGTAAAGACACTTGTGTTCCAAATCTAGTGACCTCCATTTATTCCACAACATAAAATGTGGAAAGAGAACTATTGCACGAGGTTTCTGACCCTATCTGGGCCAGAAGTTAGAACTACTGCAGCTGCTACCCCCAAAATGACTCAGAAGCTTATATTAATTTCATCCTGTTTGACCTATGGGTCAGTCACATTGCCAGCTAGCTCTTTCATCTTAATTCAACCCATTTCCATTAATCTATCTGGCCACATGCCCAAGGCTCACCTGAGTCCTTTACATGTTTCTTCCTTGGTGGCTGGATGGAGTCTCTCTCACTCTGCTCTCCTCATACCTGAACCTCAGTTTCCCCACCTACTTCTTCAAAGGTGCCCAACACAGGTAAAAACAATTTCTGTATTTGCAGAATGATTTTCACAGTATACAGATGAACATTACTGCCATACTTTCTCTTTTATGTCTAATCAAAAAGGAAGGTTTAATTTTTAATTTAGCAAAATTATACATAACCAAACAGCTATCAGGCAAGAATTACAGTTACAATATTTAGTCTATTTGTATTTAACAAAATTAAGAAAATATTCCATTGTCTACTTTATCCTTATGAGTCTAAAGTTACATATCTAATATACCATTTAAAGTATATAAGAAAAACTGTACCTATAGTTCTCAAAGCAAAAACTACATCAATGATCACAGAAGGATATAATATTATACAAATAAACAGGAAGTGCAAGCAACTTCCAAAATCTAGAAAATGACAAAGATGACACTTGTCTGCCTGGACAGTCACCCAAGTTTTCTTTGTAATGTTAGGGCATCATCTTCAGTCTATAGGCCCAGAGTCTCTGGCATACCTTTCAGTGATGCAGGAAATCTGGCATAGTCTTACAGTCACTTCTCCTTGTGTCCTGAAGGATGCCTCGCAAAGCAGGAACCTGAAGGATCATATCGGCTTGTTCTACTCAAGTTCAGAGGTCACTTTCCTATGGAACCTGCATATCCAGTTTATACAGCATACTGTCAAGCAGTCAATATAAGAACAGTTTCTTGTCCAGTGGCCAGCTGCTGTCACAAAGTAAATTCCACATGAAGTTTCTTGAATGTCCATCATTCTCTTAAAGTACATTGGTGCTGCCAGGAGCAGACCTATTTCACTGTCCAGAAAAGTCTAAGTTCTTAAAATATTTTAAATGTCATATTCTGTAGGTCTTTGAAGTGTTTGAAGACTACCTATCTAATTGAAATATGTTTGTATACCTACAAAAACCTAACTAACATGACTGTAAGTTTGGTTATTATAGATGACTATTAGTCTGCACTTTTAATTATACATTAAGATTTTAAATGTTACATAAACATTATACCTTAAACAAGAGTAGAACAATACATACAGCATAACAAAATTGACCTTAAATTTGTATCAATAAACCAAAATCTATCTTTTTGAATCATTCCTATATCATATTGTCCCCCCTTTGAAGATTGACTATGACCATTAACCATTTAAAATGAAAACAAACATTAAGAAGCAGTATTTTCGAAATTTGGGCATAGCTTTCTTTTTTAAGGGACACTGGCACATCTTAATTGGCATCATAGAAGCTGATCTTCACATCAGAGAATTTTCAGGTAGTCTTGGCAAATGAAACTATATTTGCCTAGAAACAATCCATGGGATTTCATCTTCTGTGGAAACAAAAGCAAAACTCTTTTCCAAAGCAAATACCTCAGAGCCAAATTTCAAAGTCAAGATACTTTTAAAATATATGTTTGTTTAACTTTGCAACCTTTGCAATCAATTGTCTTTCTGCAGTTAGCACATTAAAATAAAGCATAGTAATAACCATAACCCAGACTCTAAGTGTTTGTCATCTTTACGTGACTTTTTATATCTTTATTTCTCTATTTCTTTTTTTTAAAAATTATTAATTATTTATTTTTTAGGAAATGAAGTCTTTTTTATGTATCCCCTTGATCTCCCTCCCTTCCCCCTCCTAAATCCTTCCTGTCTGCCTCTAGTCTTCCTCTTCCCTATTTCCCCAATTCTGCCCCCCCCTACCCGGTAAAGGGCAAGAAGTCCCAAGGTGGTTCAACTCAGCATCCATTCCAGGGAAGTTTGATTTCCTCATTGCAAAGTTATGCTTGGGTTAGGTATTTCTCAGGGGAGAGTAAGCTTTGAAGTGCTAGTCCATGCAGAGAAACAGTCTGATTTCTCCCCTCAAGGCTCTACAGACTGACCATGTCAGTGGACAGCTGCCTGTCCTTGGAGGGCCTAGTTCCTTTTCTTAATATTTCCCCAGTGGCTGTTCTTAATTCAGTGAACTCTCCAGAACTGCAGCCAATTATCACTGTGGGAGTTTTCCTCATAAGCGTTATCCCCTTGCTCATATCGACTTTTCTCCCCTTCTCTCAGCTGGACCAGGAGCTCAGTCAGTGTTCGGCCATGTGTCTCTGACTTAAACTATTTTTGTTGGATGTAAGTTCTGTGATGGCACTTGGGGTGGCTGTTCATTTAATTATAGGGGAAGTCTTGTCTAGGCAACACCTTCACTATTGGTTGGAGACCTAGACAGGGACATCCTGTGAGGTCTTATGGGTGACTGTAGCACCTGATCTTTTCCCAACTCCACATTGGCTTCCTTTATTAAGATCTCTGTCTCTATTTTTTCTCCCTCCTTGTTGCTCCTCTTACTCAATCCTCCCCTTCTCTCATGATTTGTTCCCACCTCTTTTTGGTTGCAACTCCTTATCTTCTCAATTAGCTAAGGTGATCTTCTCAATTTTCTCTTCCTAGGTGAATCCCTGGAAGTTTCTTTTAAGTTCCTTCTGATCCCAAGCTTATCAGGGGTTGTGTTTTGAAGCTTGGGTGTGCTTTGCTTTTTTATCTATCTATCTATCTATCTATCTATCTATCTATCTATCTATCTATCTATCTATTTGTTTTTTTGCTAAAGTCCTAGTTTTCTGAGAAACCACTATACTACATTCCAAAGCGGCTGAAGAAGCTTACACTCACACCAACAATGGAGGAGTGTTCCCCGCACTCTGCATCCTCTCCAGCATAGGCTGTCATCTGTGTCTTAATCTTAGCCATTCTGACAGGTGTAATGTGGTATCTCAAAGTTGCTTTGACTTGCATTTCTCTGATGGCTAAAGATGTTGAGCAATTTTTCAAGTGCCTCTCAGCCATTTGTAATTCTTCTGTTGAGAATTTCCTTTTTAGTTCTGAAACCCAGTTTTATTTATTTATTTATTTATTTATTTATTTATTTATTTATTTATTTATTTATTTATTTATTTATTTATTTATTTATTTGCTTTGGTGTTTGCCTGGAGCTGGAACTACAGACAGTTGTTAGCTGCCATGTGGGTGCTGGGAATCGAACCCGGGTCCTCTGGAAGAGCAGACGGTGCTCTTAACCGCTGAGCCATCTCTCCAGCCCCTTGAAACCCAGTTTTTAATTGGGTTATTTAGGGTTTTAGGCTATAGTTTCTTGAGTTCTCCATATATTTTAGAGATCACTCCTCTATCCTTTGTAGGGTTGGTGAAAATCTTTTTCCATTCTGTAGGCTATTGTTTTGTCTTATTGACTGTGTCCTTGGCCTTACAGAAGCATCTGTTTCAGGAGGTCCCACTTATTTATTATTTTCTTAGTATTTGTTATACTAGTGTCATATTTAGGAAGTGGTCACCTGTGCCAGTGCATTGGAGGGTATTTCCCACTTTCTTTTCTATCAAGTTCAGTGTGTTTGGGTTTATGTTGAGGTCTTTGATCCACTTGGATTTGAGTTTTATGCAGGATGATAGGCTTCGATCTATTTCCATTCTTCTACAAGCCACCATTCAGTTATACCAGCACCATTTGTTGAAGATAGTATCTTTTTTCTACTGGATATTTTTGGCCTCTTTGTGGAAAATCAGGTGTTCATAGGTGTGTTTAAATGTCAGGGTCTTTGATTCAATTCCATTGATTTATAATTCTGTTTTTATGCCAGTATTAGGCTGTTTTCATTACTGTAGCTTTACAGCATAGCTTGAAGTCAGAGATGGTAATGCCTCCTGAAGTTCTTTTATTGAGCAGGATTGTTTCGGCGAGTCTGGGTCTCCTATTATTCCATGTGAAGTTGAGTATTGTTCTTTCAAGTTCTGTAAAAAAAAAAAAATTGTGTTGGAATTTTGATGGGTATTGCATTGAATCTGTAGATTGCTTTTGGTAGGATTGCCATTTTTACTCTGTTGATCCTACCTCTCTAGGAGCATGGGAGGTGTTTCCATTTTTTGATATCCTCTTTAATTTCTTTCTTCAGTGACTTAAAGTTTTTGTTGAAGAGGCCTGCTACTTCTTTGGTTAGAGTTATGCTAACATATTTAATGCTGTTTGCAGGTATTATAAACGGTGATGTTTCTCTAGTTTCTTTCTCAGCCCTTTTATGTTTAGTGTATAGGAGAGCTATTGATTTTTTTAATAGTTGATCTTGTACCCTGCTACATTGCTGAAGGTGTTTATCAGCTGCAGGAGTTCCCTGGTAGAATTTTACAGGTCACTTATGTATACAATCATATCATCTGCAAATAGAGATAGTTTCATTTCTTCTTTTCCAATTTGTATCCCCTTAATGTTCTTCTGTTCTCTTATTGTGTTAGCTTAAACTTTGAGAACTATGTTGAATAGATAAGGAGAGGACAGCCCTTTATTGTTACTGATTTTAGTGTGATTGCTTTGTATTTCCATTTAAAGGCTTTTCTATCCCTTTTTTCTCTCCCATTCTATGTATTCTTTTTCATAAACATTTTAACCTGCTTAAACATTTTTTCAGCATCTGAATCTGTTTATTTGAATCCTTAATTATTTCCCAACCTGTAAAGCCTTTAAAATTTTTTTTTAGTATTGCTTTGATTGCTGACTCTGCCCTTTTAGTGGCTTTTTAACTTGGCAAAGGTGCATCTCTGCTCACTGCCAGCAAACAGAGTGGACCCAAGAATATGCTGCTACCAAAATAAAATCATCTTTGATTTTGTTCCCCTTTTGTTCAATATAGACAGAAACTTTAAATCAATCACATGCAGCTTGTTGCTTACACCAAGTCTTCTATGAGAATTCTGGGAATTGGTGTTGGTTTAAGCAGCCTGCCACAGATGTGCCATTTTAAAATTCAAGCCTCAATACCATGGTATTGCTGTACCATGACACAATTTAGCTATACAATTCAGAATCTACTTTTGGCTCTGTTTCTGTGCTCTAGAATGCTTTTTAAGCTTTCTCAGAGTTTATGCAGGTGCTGGGGGCAGGTTTGTATGCCATCTGTTGTATGAAGTTTCTGACCCTGTCTAGGCTAGAGGTGTGACCTGCCTGCATCTGCTCTTCCCCCCCCCCCACAAATGACTCAGATGCTTAATGTTAATTCCATCCTGTTTGGCCTATGTCTCAGGCACATTACTAACTAGCTCTTTCATCTTAATTTCTATTCATTTTTCTGGCCAAGTGTCCATGGCTCACCTGGGTCTTTTACATGTTTCTTCTTTAGTGGCTGGATGAAGTCTCTCTCACTTTGCTCTCTTTCTACTTGAACCTTAATTTCCCCATCTACTTCTAATGTTCCTGACACAGGCAAAAACAGTTCCTTTATTTACAGAATGATTTTCATAGCATACAGATGAACTTTTCCACCACAAATAACCAACTCCACAATATTTTGCATATATGTAATAGAATACATATTTTCAGGAGCACACTTGAACACTCACAGTAACAACAACAACAACAACAATAAGGTTGATGTCTATTCTCATTTAGTATAATACTTTGCATTTAAGTGAGTCTAAATACATAATGAATTCTAACACTAATCTTTTTGAAATAGACTAACAGTATGATAGATGTTAAGTGTCTGCATATGTATATGGGCTGCAGGATTTCATTATGTTGCCTTAGTTGACCTGGAATGTACTATGTAGAGTTCCTTGGCTGGCCTCAAACTCACAAAAATTTACCTGCTTTTGCTTTCTGCATTCTAAGATTAAAGTTGTATGTCACCTTCCTGGAAAATAAGAATATTTTAATTTCAAAATTTTAAAAAGAACTATACAATTACAGACTTTAAATGTTAATATTTATCTGAATTACAAAAATAAAGTTTGGGGTCAGTGAGTATGTGCTGATATGCAAACAGAAATCTATATTTCAACTATTTTTGACAGTTTTTGGTAACAATTTTAAGAAAATTTTTAAATTAATACTTATTCAGTGTAGTGCCTAGAATGATAATAAAACCATATTCTTCCAAAGCTAACACTTGAAATAACATGAATATCTTGCATGATCTTTAAAACAAAGCTACAACTTTATAATACTTGATTATTTGCATTTAAATATCATACAATTAGCTCATTACCTTTCTGTGAGTTGTTTTGTATTGACTTTCAGCTCTACAGAGGCACTCATCTACTTCTTGAGTTCCAACTAATTCAAAAGCTTCATTGAACTAAAGGCCATCAAGTTATTGTTTTTCCTTAGCCATTCAAGATCTTTGAGCGAATAAGGGACAATTTTGTGGGTATCAGTACCATACTGCCTAAGGGCAAGCTCTTTCCTCTTCTCCATCAGATCAGCCAGCTGGTCTATGGGTGTGTATGCTCTGTGTGTGCCTCCCATAAAAGCATGGACCCATTGTCCATCCTGTATAAGGGCAGAGGTCATCAGTGTTTTACCTGAAAGAATCCATAATTCCAGGGGTTTGGCAAGGGAGTAGCAGATTAACTTGGCCTTGTTCAATGCCTTCTGAACTTTATATAATATCTGCAGATGTTTGGAAGTTAAAGTAATTAAATCAAACAGATGTCTTTCCATCAGGAGGTGAAACGTTGGTTCCAGTTTCTGGTTATTTCTGGGGGAAATAACACAATGCAGGGATTCCCTACAACCTCCAGGACCAAGTCATTGTAGGGCATAACCATTAAAATATAAAGATACAACTACAAAAACAAAAAGGGGGACTAAGTCCCCACCAGCAATTATCTATTTAGCCTTATTTACAGTTAATATTCTTAATTTTCAAAAAATCAAATAAAATCTCATTTCTAAACACATTGAGAAAGGCAGGAACAGAGACCTGGAGTATAGGTAAAATGGAAGGACTCCATCATGGGACAATGGTGAGGACTAGATCCATTGTTAATAATGGGTCATGGCTTTGGTTGTGTCTTCCTTATAAGAGATTTAAACACTAAATGGACCCCTGCTAAAAATCTCAAATTCTGTTGTCAGAGGAAGATGATTCTGACCAATTAGAGCACACAGACACCAGAGAGTAATAAAAAGAGAAAGAGAAAATGGTAGATATGCAACAGGCTCCATGGCATTTTGACTAATACCTGAAAAAGAAGAAAAAAAGGAGAACAAATAAGAACAAAAATGGCTCTGATCAGATCCAAGGGCAGTAATGCCCATGAGACACAACTCCTATCTCAAAAAATGACAACTGAAAGAAGAAAGGGCAGAACCAAGAAGACAAGATGATCCAATCAGACTCTATACCTGTTATTGCTGATTATGCTTTCAACCTGGTCAGGAGGAGTGGCTGGAGATAAAGATAACCCTCACACCCCTGTGGAGGATCTCTGTCTGAGAAGTCATCAATTCTGCTACAGGATGGTGGCTTTGTTTAAGACTGAGATGTACACTTTGTGGACCTGATAGCTGACATGTAATGTAGACTTCTGCCAGATGGTTAATGGGGTATTTGACTCTGGGGTCCAGAGAGAGTCATTAGCTAGACACTTGATAATATATCTGACCAGAACTGCACCTTTAAAGGGGAAAAAGAAAAATCCAATAAACTTCTTTACCTTTGCCCTGGGTACACTAGAAGAAGAGGTTGTGGGGGAATTGAAGCCTATTTCTGTGCATCTTGGGGTTGTGAAGCAACTAGAAAGGCCTGGTGGCTCAGTTTCCCTAGCCAAGACCTCATAGAGGTCAAACAGGCCTCATTAATGTCTTGTACATATGGCCCCAAGCAATACTGTAATGCTTTTCAGATAAAAATCACTACTGAGGGACAAAAAAATAGGGTATGAGTACACTGTTGGAGTCCCTACTGTTGCTCCCCTTACTGTTGACATTTGGTCCATGCATTTTTAATAAGTTAATACAATTCATAAGAGAATGGCTGGGAGGTCTCCAATTGATGGTAGCCCAACACAATATAAAGATTTAGCCAAAAGAGACTTTGTTTGAATAAGATTCTTCACCTACTCAGGTTCCTCATAAGTTTCATTAATTGTTTCTTTTGGAAGACAACTTAGGGCCTCTAGAGCTAGACACTCTAGGGTCCCAGATGCTTCTGGAAGAGGTGCTTCCCTAGGGTTTGTTCTTTGAGGTCCCCTGAGCTCGTCTTCCCACTAAATTCATGTAACACCCTAAAAGGTTGTTTGAGGCATCTCAAGGCCAGGAACTCCAGAGTTTCAGCTACTTCCTAATGCAGTTCTCTCTCTGCCTAGAAAGGCTCCCTAAAGCACACCTTTTCACAAAAAAACAAAAAGAGGGACATTAGGAACCTCAGCCAAGGTTTATTTAAGGGAAGTGGCATGCTTAAGCAAAGATGGTGAATAAAACAAGTTAAAAGGGCATGGTTTGAATGCGCCTGAGTTTTTAGTCAAAATTTGATTGGTTTCCACTACTTCCTTACTCATGGATGCCTTGTGATCAGCTCATGCTTACCATACACTTATATAAGATAACCACTGCCTGTAGCCTCTTATGGCTTGATCTTTAAAGGTTGCCTGTGACCCACCCTGGAATTTCCTTTGTGATTTTTGCTTTTATATGATAATGTATAACTTATAATAAGTGAGTTCCTGCTTGACTATACTCCCTGTCTAATTGTCCTCAAGAAAATAGTCTGGGGAGCTGGCAGACAGAATACTCACCCTTCTCTGATCCCCTTTGTGGGAGACCCCAGGGGCTAGCCTGCTAGACAGAGCTGTGATTCCTGAAAGACCCCCACAGTTGGGCATCAAAGACATTCCACATGGAATTTGTCTTCCTTGGGAGATAATGGCCTATTGGAAAAAACTGCCCTTACCTAGACTGCTGACAATAAGCATGCTGTCCAATCTGGACAAGCAGGATAAAAGATAAGAGACTGCTAAAACCTGTCAAGATAGAATAAGACTGTTTCTTAAAATACTCTGCTTCTGAGAAGATCTGTCAGATATCCAAGGCCAAAATATCGGATGTTCCAACATTACAAAAAAGCTGGGGGTGTCTGTCCAGGCAGTTGACTGTCAATGCTGTCTTTTACTAAATTTCAGATGTTACTTGCTTTCATTTTCTGCTTACTCAGATAATGTATTTTTTCTTCTCTGGTCTTTAATTGGTTGGAAACTAGGTAGTTACATTTATTGCCATTTCATATCTTAAGCTAAGAGCAATTAAGTACTAGATTGATAATATTCAAGATAGACAGCTTTGTAGCAATCTCTGTATCCTGCCCTGCACCCATATTCTGGACATTTAATATATGTTTTGTGTTTGTTGTTCTTGTTGGTTGTAGTTTGATCTTGTTTATGTCATTTTCCCTTTTCCTCTTTTGGACATTACCTGATAATTGTTTCTATTATCAATAGATAGCTTTAGAACTTTCTTATTTAGATAAAAGAGAAAGATGTAGTGGAAAGCAAATGCCACCACCTTGACCTAGAGATGTGATCTTTTGGCCAGTGTAGATCTGTGATTCACATATGACCATTGAGGCTGCAGAATTACAATATGGTTGAAGGCAGCTTAAGATTGGAGTACACATATGTTCACTCTCTTTCGGATTCCTGTTTGCCCTTGGATGGAGGAACTGTTCTGATCTGTTGAACTTCAGCAAGTAGACCAGCCCAGCCTTTCAGGAACTGCACAACTATTTAATCCATTGTATTTGTGAGTGTTTCCCTATAAGCCCCTTAATAATTATTGACCTTTTAATCAGTTGCTAGTGATTATTATACCCACTACAGTTACATATCAACTGCCATGCACAATATTTAAGTCCAAGTAAATCAAAGACCTCAACAAAATTATAATAACATTGAACTTGATAGAAGAGAAACAGGAAGTGACTTTGAACTTATTGGCACAGTAGATCATTTTCTAGTTGTAACACCAGTAGTACAGACTCTGAGAGCAACTTTTAATTAATGGGACCTCTTGAAACAGAGAAGCTTCTATAAGGCAGAGGACAAAGTCAATAAG
Organism: Sigmodon hispidus; assembly: GCA_004025045.1. Lineage (NCBI taxonomy): Eukaryota > Metazoa > Chordata > Mammalia > Rodentia > Cricetidae > Sigmodon > Sigmodon hispidus. The sequence goes on from PVIH01004226.1 coordinate 122,598, forward strand.
ATAAAATGGCAACATAAACAATGGAAAAAGAATTTCCCAACCCCAAATCAGAGAGAAGACTCCAAAATGTAAGAGAACAAAAACAAAAACAAAAATTAAAAACCAATTAAAAATGAGATAAAGGTATAAACATAGAATTCTCAACAGAAGAATCTCAAATGGCTGAAATTTATTTAAGGAAGTGATCAATATTTTTAGCCATCAGAAAAATGCAAGTCAAAATGACACTTAGATAACATCTTAAGTCTGTCAGAAAGGCTAAGAGCAATAACACTGATGATAACTTATGTTGGAAAGGATGTGAAGAAAGGAAAATATTCCTCCACTGTTGGAGGGAGTGCAAACTTGTACATCTAATCTGGAAAGTAGTATGGTGGTTTCTTAAAAAACTGGAAATTAAGAACTAATGATATCACTCTTGGGAATACACCCATGAAATGTTCAATCATACCACAAAGACACTTGCTCAACTATGTTTATAGCAGCATTATTTATAATAACCAGAACCTGTAAAGAAAAAAAACTAGATAATCCTCAACTGAAAATTTGAATAAAGAAAATGTGGCACATATACAGTATTGAAAATTAGTCATCCATAAAAAAAGACGTTAAAAAATGCAGGAAGATAGATTCAACTAGAAAATATTGTTCTGAGTGAGATAACCCAGATTCAGGAAGACAAATATGGTATGTACTTACTCATAAGTGGATACTAGATATGAAGCAAAAATATAACTAGACTACAACCCATAGCTTTTGAGAATCTAATTAACAAGGAGGAGCCTAAGATGTGCTGATATATATTTAATAATATATTCATATCTTGGTGTGAGGGACTCTGACTTCTGATATTTCAAATTATTTTTATTAAATATAGAATATATCACCACACCACGTGGGATACATGGATCACCCTGGGAAGGGAAAATAGGATAGAGATCTTAGGATCTCTCCTAAGTACACTGGGGGACAATAGAGGGACAATAGAGGTGAGGGAATGTGTGATGAGAATATGAAGGAACAGAATGGTTGAGCTGGGGCTGGTGTGGAGTGGGAGAGCAATGTTGATAGAGGGAGTCGTTATGGTGCTAGGGAAATTCTCGGGAAATCACAAGGATGACTCCAGTTTAGACTAATAGCAATTGTGGAAAGGGTAGCTGAAGAAGCCTACCCCACTATCCAGATTGGTGAATACTCTGTCATCATAAAGCCTTCATCTAGTAACTGATAAAAGAAGGTGCAAAGATCCACAACAGAGCAACTGGCCAAGCTCTGAGAGTCCAGTCAAAGGAGGGAAGAGGGACTATATGAGCAAGGGAGGTCAAGAGCATGATGGGGAATCTACAGAGACAACTGAACCAAGCACATGGACACTTACAAACTTTAGACTGACAGCTGCAGATCCTGCATGGGGTTCAACTAGGCCCTCTGCATATGGGAGACAGTTACATAGTTTGATCTGTTTTAGGGGGCTCTGGCAGTGGGATCAGAATCTATATATGGTGCATGAGCTGGCTTAGCCTTAATGCAGGGAGGAGGGGCTTGGTTCTGCCTCAGGCTTTGATGACTTCCCATGGGAAACCCATGGGAAAGGTATTTTTGGAGGATGGGATGGAGTGTGAGCTTGGGGGAGCTGGAGAAAAGAAGGAAGAAGGATGAGAGGGTCATGTGGGAATGTCTTTCTGTATGCTGTGAAATAAAGGAACTGTTTTGGCCTTTCTCGGCCCTGTAGGAGTAGGCCGGGAAATTGGAGTATAGATAAAAAAAGGAGGGTAGAGTCAGACAGAGAGTTGTGATCCAGCTACCCATGATGCAAGATGAATGAAATAGGTAAGCCACGGGCCACACGGCAGGACAGACTAATGGAAATGGGTTGAATTAAGATGAAAGAGCTAGCTAGTAATACACCTGAGACATAGGCCAAGCAGGATGCAATTAATATAAGCATATGTGTGTTTCTTTGTAACTTTGGGATTGCTGGTTCAGATAAACGGCAGTGGACAGGTCTGAAATGTGCAGCTAGGCCAGACAGAAACCTCATGTTACAAGAGGGAGATCTATGGTTGATATGTAAAGTTATTTAAAATTTAAAAATTTCTTAAATAAATAAGAAATGAAATCACTAAATGAAACCTAAAACTGAACTAAAACTAGATGTAAAAAATTAAGATCTCAAAGAGAAATTACAGAGCCAAGCCTCATCAAGGGAATACAAGATTTGGAAGACTGAATCTCTAGCTCTGAAGACAATAGATGTCAGCCAAAAAAAAATGTTGAATCTAAAAAAAATTCAGGCACCAAAAAACCAGGAAATTTGGGACATTATGAAAAGACCAAATCTAAGAATGATAAACATAGAGACAAAAGAAGAAATCCAGGTCAAAGCACAAAAAATGTATTTTTTATAAAATTTCTCAAACCCACAGGAGATACCAATTAACATATAAAGATCATAGGGAACACCAAATATACTGAACCAGAAAAGAAATATTCAAATTTTAAAGTACAGAATAAAGAAACAATATTGCAAGAGGTAAAGACCAATTAAAAATTAGGGCAAAGCTATTAGAATTTGCATGAATTTTTAATGAAGACATTAAAAGTCAAAAGGGCCCGGACAGATTTCTGCAAATTCTTAGATACTATAGATCACAGTCCAAACTTCTATGGTAAGCATAAGTTTTAATAACAATATACAGAGAAGAACAAACACATTCCACATTAAAAACAAATTTGAGCTTTATCTGTCTACAAATCCAGCCATACAGAAAGCACCAGAAGAAAAATTTTAACCTAGAGAGGTTATTCATACTGAAGAAATTTCAAGAAATAATTAATTTCAAAGCAGCAAATCAAAAGAAGGTAAGAATACAGCAACAGAATGTCAGGAATCAACAAATATTGCTAGTCAGTGACTCTCAACATCAAGAGTCCCAATCCATCCTCACCCCCCCAACCTGAGTTCAAAGAAAGATAAGAACTAGTGGTGGATTCAAAACCAGGATTCATCCTTCTGCTGTATCCAAGAAAAACACTTTAAAAATCAAAGACAAATATCACCTGAGGGTAAAATATGGGTAAAAAGAATATTCCAAACAAATGGACCAACCTGTTATAGACATTTTAAATATAGGCTTCCAATCAAAACTAATCAGAAAAGATGGGAAAAGACACTACAAACTCATTAAAGAAAAACTCCATTAAGGGGACATTACAATTCTAAGCATCTGTGCACCAAAAAGAAGCTACCAAAATTTATACAAGAATCAATTCTACAGCTTAAACCATATATTGACCAAACAGTGATGGTAACTTAATACCTAATGAATAGACAAACCAGACAAAAACTAAACAGAAATGCTGGAGCTAAACAACATTATAAACCAAATGGAACTAACAGATATTTCCAGTTTATTTCACCTAAATACAAAAGAATATTCCTTCTTCTCAACAAGTTCATGAAACTTTCTGTAAAACTGACCACATACTTGCACACAAAACTAGTCTCAATAGGCATAAGAAAATTGAAAGAATATGCTGTATCTTATCTGATCATCACAAATTAAAGCTGGATATCAAAACAGAAACATTCCAAGCTTATGAAAATTAAACAACCATCTACTGAATAAAAGCTCAATTGAGACAGAAATTAAAGACTTTCTAGAATTGAATAAAACAAAAACATAAAATACCCTAATGTGGAATATATTGAAGATTGTTCTAAAAGGCAAATACGTAGTATATATAACTAAATGTTACATATAATAATTGGAGAGATCTCATGTTAGTACCTTACTGACACAACTGAAAATACCTGAACAAAAAAAGAAATAATGATCGAAATAAGTAGAAGGCAGGTAATAATCAAATTCAAAACAAATATCAATAAAATACAAACAAAAACAGTTAAAAGAATCAAGAAAACAGAGTTGATTCTTTGAGAAAATGCATAAAATTGACAAATGCTAGGCCAAATTAACTAAAAATGGAGGCAGAAAAATCTTAATTAATAAAATTAGACACAAAAAGGAAAGATAATAACAGATACATTTGGCTACTATGCAATTGCCAATTCTGGAGGCTGACCTAGCTTCAGAACTGTGCAAAGCTTTTCGATCACACTGCAGTCTGTGTGAAGAAAATGTGTTAACATGGAAGCATTCATCAGAAGATGTTCTTTCTCCTTAATTTTTTCAAAGCTCCATTATTAATCTCCATGTTACCTTCTTTGAGAACATAAATCCAGGAAGTAAAAATACAATATTAAGTAGAAAAAAGCCAGAGATTGAAGAATCTGTCACTTTTTTCTGTGATATAAGCTAGCATGCAAAATAATGGATTTTATTAAAACTTTTCATACACACATATTATATATCTTGCTATTATCTACCTCACCACTGCCATCTCCCAACCCTTCTCCCACTTCTTGGTGGTGCTCTTCCTTTTTCCCTGCAAATAGTCTTTCTTCTTCCTTTTTTAAAATTAAAAATAGTGTTTTTAATAACCAGAAACTGTTATTTTAAACTGTGTATATAAAATACATGATCCTATGGTTCTTGAGCTGACTGGCATTGAAGAAAAGTGTTTGTTATGATGTTGAAGTAATGCACAAAGTTGATTTGTCACTTAGCTAAGACTTAACCTTCAATTAGTTACCTTTCTTTGGCTCTCCTGACATATCTATTTACAGTGCACTCATTTGAAGCATCAACAATTTGGTCATTTAGATACTCTGTTATTGAAAGTATGGTACCTGTAAATGTACTGGAAACTACTATTACACAGGACAGAAGTCATAGGGTATTTTGTTTATATATGGTGATTTTCAGTTTTAGAAAGTCTTCCTCAAATTTCTCAATCCTAAAAGGTAGTTCACAAAATAATTAATCCACTGTATGTGCCCATGACTCAGAGCTCCTTTCCCAGGTTCTTCTAGCTCCTCATACTTGCTATTGTAAAACCAGTATGAAACATTCTTTTTCAGACCAAATGTAATGAAATAGATATATCGTTTTTTTTTTAATTTTTAAAGAGAAATAGTCTGAAAACGAAAATGCATTCCATATCTCTGATAAAGAAATGTGTTAAATAATCTTCAAACTCCAACTTCATCTTTTAGTTTGAATTTCTTCATGCACACTTCTGTTTTAAGATAGCTGATATCTTCTGTCACTTGTTGAAGTTCTGAAAGAGAAGGATGCATAGTTTACTGTCTTTGTTTCTCTAGATTAGGAGGAACTGTCTGGCATTAAATATCTATTAGCTAACTGTTAAACATTGAAGTAATTCACAACATAAATATATTTAAGATCCTGAGAGCAACGATCTATACTTCAGCACATAACTCATGATAGTTATGGGATCTCTGAGTACTCAATATCAAAACAAAGAGCATTGATTGCTTATTACATATGACCCTATTTAGATAATAAGCAAGCATGCTGTCTCTGACCTAGAACACATTTTTATTAGCAATCTCTAAAGCTGGAATAGAATTCCTATAGTTTGTTAATGAACAGCAAATGAGAAAGATTCAAAAGCAGGTGAAAAAGAAGAACTCTAGTTTTTCTTATCTTTGATTATTCTAGTGTTGTGGTTTAAACATAGAAGTCAAAGATTTTATGGAGGGATGGCTCAGTCATTAAGAATACTTGCTATTCTTCCAGAAGACCCATGTTGATTTCCCAGCACCCACATCGTGGTTCACAGCCATTTGTAACTCCAGTTCCAGGGGATCTAACTTCATCATCTGGATTCCATAGACACCATACTTACATACAGTCAAACCATTGATAAATAAATGAAACTAAAATAAAATGAAATACATTTACATTTAAACTGTTATATGTCCTTTATGTGTTGATTAGAAAAAAAAATCTAACTTTAGAGTTCATCATTAGATAATATTTATTTCATTTTTATTATTCTTGGATACTAAATATGCTCTGAATTAATCCTGACAGTTTATTGTGATACCTGTGAAATAATGTATGTTTAAAAGAGTCATTATTACATAATAATATTGCATTCTGGTACCAGTAAGATGACAAACTATTGAAACCAAACAGGCATCTTCTTTGTAGATATTTGTGACAGCCGTAAAAATTATCTTTCATATTCATGTAAGTTATTGCAAGATTAGAAAAATAGTACATTAAAAATATTTAGTTAACCTTCTCCCTTCACTGCAACTTTCAGGAATGGTTGGTCATATGCTGTCTCTCCTGAGAAGATTGCTGTTTGTCTCTTAAATATCTTAATGTTTTCAGACTCTTAATCAATCTGCTTTTTGTCTATGTTTTCATGATATGATCATCACCAAACTTTTCTAAATGACATATATCCAGCTTGGCTTTATATTCTAGAGCAGGGGTCTCAACTTGTGAGTCACAACCCCTTTGAAGAAATCTAGTGATTCTGTCTCAGGAGTCACCTAAGACCATTAGAAGACAAAGATATTTATATTATAATTTATATTAGTATCAGAATTATAGATATAAAGTAGTCACAAAAATAATAATATGATTGGTAATCATCATGACATTAGGAACTATATCAAAAAGTCACAGCCTTAGAGAGGTTGGGAACTACTGTTCTAGAGAGATATAGATGTATGTTTTATAATTCTGAATTGATTACTGCACCTATTGATTTACCTTGAAAAAGTTACATTAATGATAAAAAAGTCATTTTTAAACATAAAATATCAGAATTTATGGACATCTTGTCATTTTTTAAGGATTTTTAATTTCCAATTTTAAATTCTGAGAAATTAAAACATAAGCTACAACTGTTATTTTCTGCAACAACTCACACAGAGCATCAATATTGTGACTATCTCCCCAGAGACATCTGAAAGGGTAATCAAACTTTTCAGTGATACCTTTCTTTAAATAATGAAGATGATAGTACTAGGGATAATGAGATGTGTTCAGACTAGGTGCGAACTAGAGTGACTGTTAACTAAACCTGTTTTAACACTTAAAACAAGTTTACACCTGGCTTAACACCCTTCAGGTTCAGATGGCTGGTTAACAGTTCCCCTACCTATCTGTCTCAGTTTAAAAATCCCAGATCAAAATCTCAGCCTGAATAGTGAGTGACAAAGTACAGTCTGGTACCTTTTGAATAAGCCAACTACAAATACTGATGTGAATATAAGAACATAATGGTCTTTTCTGAGTCATATCACCTTTAAAAATTAAAATCTTTGGTACTTCTATTTTTTTTACACACATAATACATTAGATTTATTAGAGTGGCATAAAGATAAAGTGGTCCAGATATTTCAATGGTCATCTAACAAAAAAAAAAAAAAAATCAAAGAATCCAGTATTTGTTGAGCACACTGGGCCCAATGTCTCAGCTCATCTTCTGGAATTATTATTATTTTTTATTTTTTTTTCCAACATTTTCCAGTTACTTACCTTTAATTTCTTCTTCCTATTATTATTATGAATAAAGAAGTCACATTCTCTATCCTGGTATATCCTTATACAAGGTCCCTTCCCCCTCCCACCACATCAGGTCATTCTCTCTTCTCCCCATTTCCCCATCGCCCATGACCCATGGGCAGGTGATTCCAAGGTCCCAAGGTCCCAATGTTGCTTAGTTCAGCCTCCATTCCTGGCAAATGCAGTTTTCTCCCCATAACATCAACACTGAGTCAGGTGTTCCTCTTGGGGGAGTGGGATCCAAGGAGTCTGTCCAAGGTGTTTCCCATCCCAAGCTGTTCAGTGGTTGTGGTTTTCAGCTTGGACATGCTTTTTGCTTTTTTGTTTAGAGTTCACAAATGAGTGAGTACATCTCCTGCTTATCTTCCTAAGTTTGTGATACCTTGCTCAGGAGGATATTCTCCAAATCCATCCATTTACCTACTAATGTTAGGATACCATTTTTTTCTTACTACTGAGTAGTAAGTACTCCATTGTGTAACTGTATCACAGTTTGTTAATCCATTCTTCAGTTGAGGGGAATCTAGGTTGTTTCCAGGTTTTTGTTATTACAAATAATGCTGCTGTGAACATAGTTAAGCTAATGCCATTTGAGTGTGACTGTGCATCTTTAGGGTATACACCCAGAAGTGGTATTGCTGGGTCCTTGGGGAGATTGATTCTCAGTTTTCTGAGAAACTGCCATACTACATTCCAGAGTGCCTGAACAAGACTTCACTCCAACCAACAATGGGGAGTATTCACCTTGCTCCGCACCCTCTCCAGCATAGGCTCTCATCTCTGTCTTGTATCTTAGCCAATCTGACAAGTGTTAGGTGGTATCTCAAAGTTGTTCTGGATTCACATTTTTCTGATGGTTAAAGATGATGAACACTTTTCCAAGTGCCTTTCAGCCATTTGTAATTCTTTTGAGAATTCCCTTTTTAGATCTGAACCCCATTTTTTGATTGGGTTATTCAAGGTTTTGGCCTCTAGAATCTTGAGTTCTTTATATATCTTAGAAATCAATCATCTATCACTTGTAGGGTTGGTGAAAACCTTTTTCCATTCTTTAGGCTGTCGTTTTGTCCTATTGACAATGTCCTTGGTTTTACAGAAGCTTCTCAGCTTCAGGAGATCCCACTTATTGATTGTTCATATTAGTGTCTGTGCCACTGGTGTTATATTTAGGAAGTAGTCGCTTGTGCAAATTTGTAGAACAGTATTTCCCACTCTCTTTTCTATCAAGTTTAAAGTGGCTAGGTTTATGTAGAGGTCTTTGATCCACTTGTATTTGAGTTTTGTGCAGGGTGACAGGCTTGGATCTATTTGCATTTTTTTAGACACTACCAACCAGCTATGCCAACACCATTTGATAAATATACTATCTTTTTTTTCCATTGAATACTTTGGGCCTCTTTGTTGAAGATCAGGTGTTCATAGGTTTTTCAGTTAATGTGTGGATCCTCAGTTCTATTCTATTGATCCATAAGTCTGTTTCTATGCCAATACCAGGCTGTTCTTATTACTGTAGCTCTATAGTATAACTTGAAGTCAGGGATGGTGATACCTCCTGAGGTTCTTTTGTTGAGCAAAACTGTTTTGACAATTCTGGCTTTCCTTTTATTCCAAATGAAATTAAGTATTGTTCTTACAAGGTCCAAAAAATATTGTGTTGGGATTTCATGGGCAGTGCATTGAATCTGTAGATTGCTTTTGGAAGAACTGCCATTTTTATTATGTTGATCCTACCTATCCAGGAACATGGGAGAGCTCTTCATTTTCTGATATCCTCTTCAATTTCTTTCTTCAGTGATTTAAAATTTTTGTCAAATAGATCTGTAACTTCTTTGGTTATAGTTACTCCAAGGTATTTAATACTATTTGCAGCTACTATAAGGGGTGATGTTTCCCTTATTTCTTTATCAGCCCTTCTATCTTTAGTGTATAGAAGGGCTAATGATTTCTTTGCATTAATCTTGTATCTTGCTACATTTCTGAAGGTGTTTATTAGCCATAGCAGTTCCTTGGAAGAATTTTGTGGGTCACTTATGTATACAATCATATCATCTGCAAATAGAGATAGTTTCACTTCTTCTGTTCCAGTTTTCACTCCCTTAATCTCCTTTTGTTCTCTTATTGCTTTAGCTAAAACTTTGAGAACTATATTGAATAGATAAGGGGAGAGAGGACATCCTTGTATAGTTCTTGATTTTAGTGGGATTGCTTTGAGTTTTACTCCATTAAATTTGATGCTGACTTTCTGCTTCATTTAGATTGCTTTTATTATATTGAGATATTGTCCCTGTATTTCTGATTTCTCTGGAGCTTTTATCATAAAGCAGTGTTGGATTTTGTCAAAGGCTTTTTCAGCATCTAAGAATATGATCATGTGGTTCTGTTCCTTTAGTTTGTTTATATGCTGGATAATGTTTACGGTTTTTTGTATGTTAAACCAACCCAGCATTTCTGGGTGAAGCCTACTTGGTCGTGGTGGATGATACTTTTTATATATTGTTGTATAGAGGTTGCAAAAAATTTGTGGAGAATTATAGCATCAATATTCATGAGGGAAATTAGTCTGTAATTCTCCTTCTTTGTTGTGTCTTTGAGTGGCTTGGGTATTAGGGTAATTGTGGCCTCATAAAAGAAATTTGGCAATATTCCTTCAGTTTCTACTGTGTGAAATACTTTGAGGAGTGAAGATAGTAATTTGTCTTAGAATGTCTGGTAGAATTCGGCACTGAAACCATCTGGACCAGGGCTTTTATTTTTGAGGAGGCTGTTAATGACAGCTTCAATTTTCATAAGGGTTACAGTCCTGTTTATGTAATTAATCTTATCTTCATTTAATTTTGGAAGATGGTACCTGTCCAGAAAGCTGTCCATTTCTTCTAGGTTTTCCATTTTTGTGGAATATAAATTTTTGAAGTATGATCTGATAATTCTTTGGATTTTCTGGGGGTCCGTTGTTATGTTTCCGTTTTCATTTCTGATTTTGTTGATTTGGACTCTCTCTCTTTGCTTTTTGAGTAGTTTGGCTAAGGGCTTAACTATCTTGTTAACTTTCTCAAAGAACCAACTATTAGATTCATTGATTCTTTGTATTGTTCTTTTTGTTTCAATTGTATTGATTTCAGCTCTAAGTTTGGTTATTTTCTGCCCTCTACTCCTTCTAGGTGAGTTTGCTTCTAATTGTTCTAAGGCATTCAGCTGAGCTGTTAGGTCTCTAGTGTGGGATTTCGCTAAGTTTTTCATACAGGCATCTAGCACTATGAATTTTCCTCTTAAGACTGCTTTCATTGTGTCCCACAAGTTTGGGTATTTTGTGGATTCATTTTCATTAAATTCTAGGAAGACTTTGATTTCTTTCTTAATTTCTTCATTGACCCAGAGGTGGTTCATCTGAGTGATGTGTATTTTCCATGAGTTGCTAGGCTTTCTTTGATTTTTGATGTTGTTGAACTCTAACTGTAGGCCCTCATGGTCCAATATGGTACAAGGGAGTATTTCCATTTTTTGTATCTGTTGATATTTGCTTTATGACCAGTTATGTGGTCAGTTTTAGAGACAGTTCCATGAGGAGCTGAGAAATATGTATATTCCTTTGCATCTGGGTAGAAGCTTTTGTAGATATCTATTAAATCCATTTGCATCATAACCACTATTAGACTCCTTTTTCTCTGTTGAGTCTCTGTCTGGTTGACCTGTCCAGGGGTGAAAGTGGGGTGTTGAAGTCTCCCAATATTAGGGTGTGAGAATTGATGTAGGGTTTGAGCTTTAGCAGTGTTTCTTTTACATAGGTAGGTGCCCTTGTATTAGGGGCAGAAATATTCAGGATTGAAATCTCCTCTTGACCGATTTTTTTTGTGATGAATAAGTAGTGACCAACTTGGTCCCTTTTAATTGCTTTTAGCTTAATGTCTGCTTTGTTAGGTATTAGGATGGCAACTCCAGCTTATTTCTTAGGACCATTTGACTGGGAAATCTTTTCCCAACCCTTTACTCTGAGTCTGTGTCTGTCTTTGTGGTTGAGGTGTGTTTCCTGTAGGCAACAGAAGGATGGCTTCTGTTTTTGTATCCACCTTGTTAGTGTGTGTCTTTTTATAGGAGAGTTGAGTCCATTGATATTAAGGGATATTAGTGACCACTGATTGATATTTCCTGCTATTTTTGGTGATAACTTGTTTGTAGTTCCTTTCTCTGGGTTATTCTTCAGTGGGATTATTGAATGTTTGTTGTTTCATGGATGTATTTGTGGACCTTAGGTTGGTGTTTTCCCTCTAATTCTTTCTGTAGTGCTGGATTGGTAGATAGGCATTGTTTCAGTCTGACTTTGTCATGAAATATCTTGTTTACTTCATTTATGATGATTGATAATTTTGCCAGGTATAGTATTCTAGTTTGGCAGCCATGCTCTTTTAGGATCTGTATAACTTCTGATCAAGTCCTTCTAGCTTTCATTGTTTCCATTGAATAGTCAGGTGTTATTCTGATGGGTCTGCCTTTATAAGTAAGTTGGCCCTTTTCTTTTGCAGCTCTTAAAATTTTCTTTGTTCTCTATGTTTTGTGGTTTGGTTATTATTATTATTATTATTTAATTATAATTAATTATTATTATAAGTCTTATTAGATATGACTTTTTGGGGGTCATATGTTTTTGGTTTTCTGTAAGCTTCTTGTATATTTATACTCATTTCTTTCTACAAGTTAGGAAAGTTTTCTTCTATGATTTTATTGAGTACATTATTTGTGCCTTTGAATTGGTATTCTTTTCCTTCTTCTATTCCTATTATTCTCAGGTTATGTCTTTTCATGGTGTCCCAGATTTCCTGGACATTTTATGTGATGGCTTTTTCGGTTCTAGTATGTTTGAACTGATGTATCTATTTCAGCTACTGAGTCTTCCACTTCAGAGATTCTCTCTTTCATCTCTTGGATTCTGTTGGTTATGCTTGTCTCTGTAGTTCTAGCTTTTTTCTTTAGGTTGTCTATTTCCATGTTTGCCTCATTTCATGCCTTTTTTTGCTTATATTTCAGTTTTTAGTTCCTGGCATGTTTCTTTCATTTTTTGGTTTAGCTTTTCTTTGTTTTCTTTCAAAGATTTGCTCATCTCTTCTGATTTTTCTGGCTGTATTTTCTTCTATTTCTTTAAGGGAATTTTTCATATCTTCTTTGAGGGCTTCAGTGATCTTCATATTTTTGTTGTTTCTTTCTTCAGCTTCCTGTTCATTGCTCTTTTCAGGTCTTGTAGTTGTACAACCACCACTTTCTTCTGGAGTTACCTTGTTGTTCTTTATATTATTATATATATTTTTGCACTGGCATATACCCATGGCTTCAGTGGTTCACGATTATGTGGCTCCTGGTGAGTTGTGGCAGGAGGGCTTGTGTGTCTGCTGTTACTGCTAAGCAAGGGGTCTGCTCAATCTCTGACTCTGTTCTGGGCAAAGGTCTAAATTTCAAGTCCTCAGTCTTTCTTTTCTGATGCAGTTGAGGGCATTATTGTGGTGTGATGCAACCTCTGTTAGGTGCAGCTGTAGGAGCCCCTCATAGCCAAAGTTTATTCCTGTCTGCTAAGGTGTGTGGGGACACAAATCACAGACAGGACCTGGTCCTGGAACCAGAACCAGAACACAACTTTCCCTGGCATGGATTCAGGTGCAGGGGCTCACCTCTGGGTAGAGTCTGATTCTGGATTTCAAAGTTCTCAGTCCTTCTCTGCTGATGCAGTTGTAGGCAGGGTGACTGTACTTCTTGCTTTAATCTATATACTAAAGTGGAAATGCTATATTTTCAAGACTAACTAGAATATCTTAAATTTTTGGTGGTTCCTTTGAACTCAAGAAGATTTCCACAAAGAGGAATATGAAGAACAAACTTGAAGAAAGGCTAGGGGAGATGGATCCTGAATGGCATTTAGTCTACTACAAGTAAGGACTACAGTGAATTGGCAGTTGTGATTATGCATGGCTTGACTCTAGGAGTGTAAAATTATCAGCATCATACATTAGAGAGAATAACCTCATAATGTTGTACCATAAATTATTGGAAGCAAAAATAATTCATTCTCCCTATTGAAGAAACAAAGAAATACCTCCATTTTTGAGCAAAATCTCCCAGTTTCGAGACAAGTCTGAGGTCTGCAAAGGAATGAAGGTCAAGTACTTTATGGACTGATAACAGTTAGTTATCCATGGAATGTCTCAGGACATTGGAAAGACACAACCCAGGAGGTATTCAAAGAAAAAGCTTGGCAAACAGCCAGCTAAGATAACAGAGGAAGTCTAAAAATCCCCCCAGAAGTCAAGCTAATCAGAATTGTATCAGTACTAAAAAACCCCAATTATTGATGTATAACCTTATGATTTTTGCCCTGAAAAACCCAGCTTGCAAAGGGGCAGCACATCCTCTGGCCACTGTCACACTTGTGTGCCAAATCAAGGACATTCATATTTTTTTTTATTTCTAAATTTTTTAATTGTTTTTTAAAAATCAATATCAAACTTTATATAAAAAAGCAAAATATCCAGGATAGCTAAAAAAATTCCAAAATCCAAAACAAAACAAAAGCAAACAAACAAAATACCCATACAGTAATAAAACTTCTCTTTTCTCTAAAATACATGAAACATAAAAGATAAAATCTAAAACTCCCCAAGCCAGGTTAGGTTCAGCTATAGATAAAGAAAGGACAGTAGGTCACAGAAAATACCCATGGATGCTCTATGACCACCACAAATTTCTGCTAAGCATCCCTTCTACAGTCAAACCAGAAGTGTTCTGGGTTTTTTTGTTTTTTGTTTTTGTCTTTTTGGTGTGTGCTTGTGTGTGTGTGTGTGTGTGTGTGTGTGTGTGTGTGTGCGCGCGTAATTTTCAGTAAACCTTGCTTTTGCATTTTGGAGAGTTTGTATCTCTGGTGTTCTTTTTGGGAGCCTTGAGACCAGGGCATAATACCCACATGGAAACAAGTACTGAGTTGAAATGAGAATAACAATAGAAGAATGAGGAATAATATAGGCAGAAGTTACTTCCATTCTATAATTTTAAAAGAAAATATTTTTATATTTACATGGATAACTGCTACTGTGTCACATTTTATCAGTGAAAGTGAACTGATTATGTTTTTCTACAATAATTTCCCCTGACATATACTAAAATGATTGGCTTTTAATGGAAAAACCTTTAGTTTCTTGTACTCTTTGTATAAGAAAAAATAATATTGAATGTTTAAAAATTATTGAAATGTTAAAAAGTATTTTATAGTTAAGCATATGAACACAGCATTTTACAAATGTTGTCATTCAAAGATATTTTTAAGCATTAGCTTCAGGTTCTAAACTAATAGCTACACATTGTGGGACATACATCAACAGCAAGGAGAAAACTCAGTAATAGAAATAATGTAAATGATGAAAAACAGACATAGAGATAATAAACAGTCTTTTGAATGTTTTGCTCATGAAGTAGAAAAAAGGACACATAATTATTTGTTTATAATTGTGTCTCTACAGTAGCCAGGGTAAGATATTGGCAGAAAAATTTTTGAGTTTCCTACACCTTTAATCAGAGCATCAATTCTGGGTATAATGATTTTAATGGTTTTAATATTAGAATACTTGAAAGTAAGAGAGAATACATCAAGATTTAAAAGAACTTTCCAACTAAATGTTTTCTTTAATAAATCTGTACTTTAAAAATATATGCACAATGGCATTGCTTATAGCATTCTTTAAAGTAGTGACAGCTTTGTCATCATGTAAATTCTTAATCATTTTTGTTATTTAAATATGTACTTCTATTTTCATATTAATTGCACCTTTGAAGATTACAGATATCCATTTGTCAGTATTAACTAAAACTTATTGAATTTATAAAAGCAGGTTAAATGCTGGTATTGTATAATCTTTATATATACACATAAATAAATGTATATTATATATAAACACATATATGCATATATAGCTAAAATATGAAAGAAATCTTTATGATCAATTTTCTGAATAAGTGACTTGAATGATGATATTTATTTTATATTTTATAACTATAATTTTTGGGCACAAACAAAAATATACACGAGAAATATTCTGTACTTATGTTGCAGAGTGGGAAAAATGCATAACATGAATAGAATAAATATAAATAAAATGAGAGCATAAATTTATATGACTTCTATGTATAGAGGTCTATGTAAATATGACTTCTATGAAACCCAGTGTCATTGAAGAAGTAGAAAGTAGCATAGAACTTAATATAAAACCAGGAGTATATTGTAATAGAAGCCACCCATTCTAAGTGTGTGTGATGGTCTAAAGAAAATGGCACCCAAAGGAAGTGGCTCTATTAGGAGGTATGTCCTTATTGAAGTAGGTGTGGTCATTTTAGATGAAGTATGTCACTGAGGGAGTGAGCTTGGAGCTCCCTTTTGCTCAGTGTGATATGCAGCCCACTTCCTATTGTTTTCCATATGTAGGATTCTGAGCTTCTCCAGCACTGTGTCTGCCTGCATGATACCCTGTCCTACCATAATAATGGAGTGAACCTCTACACTTAAGCAAGATACCCCAATTAAATGTTTTCCTTTACTAGCATTTCCATGGTCATGGCATCTCTTTGAAGGTTTCCCCAGTGCAACTGTTGCAGCTCTGAAGGGAAAGATACTCAGCAGTTAAGAGCCAAAGAATACCACAAAGTCATACCATATAACAAGCCTCACTTAAAAGATTTATTGGGAAAGACTTAGGAGCAATGTTGCCCCTGCTCTCGTAAGAAGTATCAAAGAACTGAGCAGGAAACAGACTTTAGTGAGGCTTTGGGGGTGGGGGTGCAGCTTTCCAGGATGGCCTGTGGTTAATGGGATTCTGTGGTCCCATCTTGGTGAAAACTCAGGAATAGGTGGGATTTTGAACTCAGAGACTGGTGGCAATTAGGGTGGTCATTCATTTGTTTATAGTAGAAGGCCAGATTAGGCACCCTCTCCACTACTGCTTGGAGTTCTAGCCAGGGTCATCTTGTGGGCACCCTAGTACCAGGTTTCTCTCTAAACCCACAATGGCTCCCTCTAGCAAAATATTTATTATTGCTGTTTGTTTTTAATATTTGAATGAATAGTCTTCTAAAAAGAAACAATATGATAAAATAGTTTTAATAGGGGAAATTCTGTTATGTTAATGTCAATACCACTCATTTGTAGACTGCACTACAAAACATCTCATCTACTATTAAGGCTAAATTATTGGTGCTAAATGTGTCAGAAAGACCAGGTTAGATTTAAAAATACAATTGATTTTGAGATATAATTTGTCACTGTAGAACCTTCAACCAGCAACTGATGACCCATAGCTAAGTACCAGCTGGACCTAGTCCAGCTGAAGAGAGGGAGGAGGGATTAAATGAGTAAAGGGATCAGAATCATGAGGAGGTGACCTACAGAGATGATTGACTTGAGCTATTGAGAGCTTACTGACTCTGAACTGACAGTGAAGAACCTTCATGAATGGAGCTAATCCCTATGAAGGTAGATGACAGTTGAATGGCATGGCAGTTGGGAGCCAGAGTTTATTCCTGAAGTCTGAACTGGCTTCTTGTAGCCCATTCCTTACAGAGAAACACCTTACTCAGCCTTGGGGGAGGTAACTCAACTGGATATGCCAGTTGGCATTAACTCACCCTGAAAGTCCTTACCCTCCATGAGGAATGGTTGGGAATGGATGGGCAGAGGCTGGGGGAGAACTGGGAAGAGAGAAGAGAGAAGGAACAGTGGTGGGTATGGAAAAAATTTTAAATTATATATATCCTAAAGATATAAACACTTACTGGTAAAAAAAAATAGCAAAATAATCCTATGTGGACAGGGTTTTATTTTTTAAAGATAAATTTCATTTGTCATTGTTTTATTACTTTTTAAAATTTTTTTCTCATTAGGAATTCTAGTTTTAAATATAAATATAAAAAATAACATAGAAGATAGCATATACATATGCAATTTTTCCAAATGGTAAGATTTCATAACTATCCTATATATTGAGAAAGTTAACACTGAAGAAATCCTTCAGAATATTCAGGAAGAATCTACCACTTAATTTTTTGCTTTGGATTTTTAAAAATTTCTTTCTACTATTAATTATGAGAAGTCCTTTAACAGGCGTGAACATTACAAACATGGTGCCTGCAGGTCTTTCCCTTTTCTGTTCCCTCTCTTTTGCTAAGGTTACATTCCTAAAGCTAGACACCAAAGTCTATTCCCTTATTTGGCTGCTTCCTTATGCCAGACTAAAATGTCAAGGTACAGCTATCAAACCCCAAGGTTCAGAAATCAAAATTTATTATTTGGCTACACTGGCTAACTTTTCCTATCAAGACTTACCAACTCATCCTAACATAGATTTCCTCTTTTTCTCCTTTAAAAATCTCTTCTGCAAATAACTTTCATTCTGTCTTTGCCTGATCCAGAGGCAGCCCATGTTTGCCCACGAACCTCCAGAGTAATAAATCACCTTTGTGCTGAAAATTTGCTATCTGGGTGTTCTGTGCTGAATCTAAAGCCCCTTACAACTTACGTGTATGTATGTGTGAATCTATAGACTCCAGAAGAGGGCATTAGATTTTCTTAAAGCTAGAGTCACACATGGTTGTGAGCAGCCTAGCATGGATGCTGGAAATCAAACTTGGTTTTCTGCAAGGACAATGTGTACCTTTAATTGTTGAAGCTTCTCGCAAGTCCCAGATTCTACCAGTTTTATATATAGTCATTTGTACATGCATGTGTTCACACACATATACATATATACATGTGTGAATACACACACACATCTTATTTTATATCACTTTGTTGACTTACGTCCACCCACTCCCCACTGAGAATTATTTCATCTCAGAGTCTACTTTCATTAGCTACAACACTGACCTTTTCTTCAGATCTTGACTCTGTAATTCTCTATCAAGTCTTTATTTCTTTAACAGCATATTAAGAAACCTATAAAAATGGAAACACAGAATTTTACCTTCTGGAATAGACTCCTTTCGCACAGTCTAATTCCCTTAGATGGTTGAGAGTGAAGTTGGTATACTTCTGAGTATTTTGTGGCAAATTCCTTATTAGCTTTAGCTATTTTATTCCATTTGCCTTCCCAAACAAACTTTAGAAATTTTTTTAAAAAAATTAAACTGCTAAAATTTTGATAAAAACAAAATAAAACTTTCATTAAATCTACAAATCAGCATACCCTGCTG
Source organism: Sigmodon hispidus (assembly GCA_004025045.1). Taxonomy (NCBI): domain Eukaryota; kingdom Metazoa; phylum Chordata; class Mammalia; order Rodentia; family Cricetidae; genus Sigmodon; species Sigmodon hispidus. The sequence goes on from PVIH01004226.1 coordinate 141,263, forward strand.
TGTTACTATTTCTGTAAAGGTTATTTCTCCATTTATTAGATTATTTTAATTCTTGTATAATATTTTTTATTTTATTATCCATAGTTTGCAAATAGGTTTTAGATAGATACTTCTTTTTATTAAGGTAGTTTTAAGTCTTCTGTGTCTACTATTATACTAATTATAGCTAGTTGATACTTGAGTACCACAACTTCAGTCAGCCCACTTGTTAATTAAAAGAGACACCTATTTGTTTGTGATTTATTCTTGCAGGCTTTACAGTATAGACAGCAGAAATGCAGTATGGTGGTTCCTCAAAAAAATAGAAAATCAATCTCCACAATGATCCATCAATACCACTATTGGGCATATACCCAAAAAATGCACATTTGTACCAGCATTAGCTCCACTATGTTCATAGCAGTATTATTCATTATAGCAAGAACCTGGAAACAACCTAGATGTCCATCAACTGAAGATGGATTAATAAACTGTGGCACAGCTACATAATGTAGTACTACTCAGCAATAAAAAAAATGACATTCTAAAATTTGTAGGCAACTGGATGAATTTGGAGAATATCTCCCTGAGTGAGATATCACAAGCCCAGAATAGACACAGGATGTATTCATTCATAAGTGGATTTTAGACAAAAAGCAAAGAACACCCAAGCTGCAAAACACAACCCCTGAACAGTTGGGGATCAGAAGGAGCTTAACACAGACATCCAGAGATTCTGCTAGGAAGAGGAAATAGAGATCACTTTAGTAAATTGTGATTATAACAGGGAGCAACCAAGGAGAGGTGGAAACAAATCATGAAAGAAGGAGATAGTTGAGTGAGAGGAGCAACAAAGAGGGGGAGAAAAGGGTGGGTGTCTTGATAGAGGAAGCCAATGTGGGGTTGGAAAGAGACCAAGAACTAGGAAAACCTCCAAGAACTCACAGGATGTCCACTATAATCAAATGAATAACCACCTTAAGTGTCATCTTATAACCTACATCCAACAATGAATAGAGGTGGAGGCAAAGATCCATGACTGAGAACTGGGCTGAGCTCTTGGTCCAGCTGAGAGCTTGGGAGGAGAGTCTATATGAGCAAGGGAACAGGGGTTATGAGGAAAATTCCCACAGTGATGGCTGGCTGAAACTCTGGAGAGCCCACTGATTCAAGAACAGCCAGTAGGGAACCATTGGGAAGAGGAGCTATGCTCTCTGAGGGTAGGCAACTGTTGATTGGTATGGGCAGTATGTGGAGCCTCGAAGAGTAGAATCAGACTGTGTTCCTGTGCGTGGGTTGGCAACTTGGAGCCCATTCCCTGCAGAAGAGTGCCTAACTCAGCCCTGGTATTGGGATGGGGAAATCAAACTTGACTGGAGTGAATGTGCCATGCTGAGCTGACCCACCTTGAGACTTCTTGCCCAAGGGGAGGGATGGGAGGATGGGGAGTGGGAAGGCTGAAGGCTGACTGGGAGGGATTGGGAGGAAGGAAGGGAGGGGTAGCAGGAGGATACATGGATAAAAAAGACTTTATTTTATAAATAAAAAAATGAGATTGGCGACCTAATCATACTACCAAACCTATTGCCTGCCTTTTGGGATTTTGGAGCATTCATAACTTAGAGCAATACAGAATACAGATTTCTTGTTGGTACTTTATCTGGCTTCAGGTCTTAGCTACCACAACAGAGGTAAAAGGACCTCTGTTTTGTTCTGTTTTTTTTTTTTTTTTTTTTTCCTCAGAAGTAGCAAGGTGCCATTGTGAGTAGATGCTGAATATTTTATTGGTAAATGCTGGATTGTGTCCGTCAGGGATTCATCTGATAGCCACATTGGTTTTCCTCTCATTCTATTGTAATTTCTATATTAAAAATATCTCATATCTAAAATAAGGCTACAATAGCATTATGTAATTAAAAAACAAATAGAAGCTGTTGTTCCCATTCCTTCCTGGTCTATTGGCTTGTTTATCTTGATTGGTATTATTATATATTAAAGTGTGAAATTATGTGTGGGTAAATAAAGTCTCAGAAACTATAACAATAAATTTTTATGATTTTGTTTCCTTAATTTGCCATTAGTTGTTCTGAATAGAATGAATAAATAAAAAGAAAGAATAACATTACCATTTTCTGAGTTATACTTTTAAAATCAACTACCATCAATATGAGCATAACAGCAGCAATTTGTTGATGTAATGCATTTAGCAGCTTTCACTCAAACACATCATAAATGTTAGTTTTAAAATTTTAAAAAGAGACAACAAAAATCACTGAGTGGATTAAGGTGGCTGCCTTCCTATCTTGACAGCCTGAATTCAACCCTAGAACCCTTGTTCTAAAAACCAGGTGCATGAAACATGTTCCAGAGGAAATGTCATTGCTTTAATGGTAGAATAATATAAATTTCTTTTTTATTCTACTGTTATTCTTATTTTTTTAACTATACTATAATTGTAAATGTATCATTTTCTTCCATCCTTTTTTATCTCTCTAGACCTTTCCATGTACCCTCTTATTCTATCTCCCAAATTAATAACCTGGTTTTCTTTAAATGTTGATATGTCTCTCTATATATATTCTTAAATTCATAAGTAAATACAGCCCTTATAATATTATCTCAGGGTTGAGCAGTTGGTATTAGATTACCAACTGGGGGTAGAATGATTGAATAGAGGGGACACCTTATATCTCACTCTCAGTTGCCCAGAGTTATTTGTCTAGGGGTGAGGCCCCATGAGCATAGAAACATTCTCTTAGTCTACTCATTGCAGTTGGCATTGAGTTGTTTTTAGGCAGCCATGTTGTCTATGAGACTTTATGTGTACTGTTAGCATTTAAGCATTACCCAGCCAACACCTTGGGACCCTTGCCAGTAAGCAGGCAATACCTTGGCCCATGCTAACCCCCCTTTAATCCTTAAAGAGGTGGGCCCTACCTACATTTCCCCTCAACCCCTGCACCTTCTCACTTTCTCTTTTTGTCTCTTCTTTCCCCAGCCCTCCCTCTCTCCCTTCTTAGCCTCAACTCCCTCCATACATGGCCACTCTGTGCCCTCCTCAGCCTCTCCCCTTCACACAAGGCAGTCTGTGCCCTCCTCAGCCTCTCCCCTTCACACAAGGCAGTCTGTGCCCTCCTCAGCCTCTCC